>OY982574.1:8895183-9012962 GCA_963859945.1 Euplagia quadripunctaria
ATTGGGGTCGGAGCCGAAGTCAGCGTGAAATTCCCCATTCGAAAGTAAATCGACGGTGAGGTCGGTATCGATATCTGACGAGGACTGATCGATCGCGCATCGACTAGCATTCACGGCGTGGAGATCGGCATGACTCATGATTTCATTCTGAATATCGTCGAGCTCTCTCTGTAACTCGTCTGCAGCTAGAGAATCGCGAACATGATTATCGCCTAATACGTCATCTGTTAAAACGTCCGTGGGAACGAACGATGCCGGTGTAGATGGAGCGTAGTTAGCGTTCAAGGTAGGAGCTACTGTCGCCTCGCCGACCGCCGACGGCGGTAACTCACCGTTCTCAACGAGAATCTCTAGGACATCATCCATGATCTGACTATTCTCAGTACGATCGTGAATACCGGTGGACTGCGAAACCTGCGGCATCGGCGGAGGTGGCGGGGGAGGAGGGGGAGGCGGAGGTGTGGGCTCCGGCTCGTAGTGCGTCGTGGGGAGGATGGCAATGGGCACCACTTTCACCCCATTCAGAATGTAGGCGGAGTTAGCGGTTTTGGGCTGCGCATCGCCGGCGCGCTCGGCGGAGGCGGCAGGCTGCGCCACGGTGAAGAGGCGAACCAGGCGCTCGGGCGCCGCATCGGCCGCGGCCAACACGTATCGGGGCGGTGCGGGAGCAGGCGCCGGCGCAGCCTGCAGCGCGTCCAGCTGTGCGCGCAGCTGCGACACGCACAAATGCGCCTGCAGAAGGCGGCGGCTCTGATCGCTGGCGGCAGCGCCGGCCGCATCCCGTCGTACCGCCTCCAGCTGCTGACGCGAAGCCTCCAGTTTTCGCTCGAGCTCCTCGATCTGACGTCGCTGCGACTGCACGATATCCTCCGGGGGTTCAGGTTCGATCTTGACCTCGGGAGAAGCGACGGATGCTATCGAAGCCACCGATGCCGGGGACCGCAAAGGCTCCTCCGCCTTCTCGAACAGAAAAGGTCGTAGCCGGTCTATAAGCTGAGGTTTTGGCCCAGACACGCGAAGGTTACGTCTTTTGCACTCGGCCCGCAGATCTGACACCTTCATATCTTCAAAGCGAGCGGGCGGTAGAAGCGACGGCGTGGCAGGAGCGGGCGGGGGTGGTGGAGGCGGCGGCGCCGAATACACGTCGCTGCAGTCGGATGCGACGGACGCGGAAGAAGGCGCGGGTGAGGCGGGCAGCATGAGCTGCAGGAGCAGTTGTTGCTGCTGTAACAGGAGCTCGTAGGGTGTCTCCACAGACCCGGGAGGTGAGGACGCCTTTTGCGCGTTTGGTGGTCCTTTGTACTCGTGAAACTTTAGTCTTGTCCCCTTTGGTTGTTGCTTCTGTTTGTTTTTCTTTCGATTTTTGTCTTTGCCTGGCGCCGGATGTTGCGGTGGCGAAGCAACACTGACAGGCGAGAGGGTAGATGGCGGCGACGGTGACGGGGAAACTTCTTCTGGTGGACCACAGTAGGAGGAGGGATGCTGTGGTCTCCCGGAGGCGCCCTCGCTGGTCGCTTTGAAAGCGAGTGTTCCGCTTTTGACAGCGGTTTCGATATTCTCCTCTGTGTGAAGTATATTCTTCTTGATGAGCTCGAGCGGGCCCGGTCGATGGGAGAGCTGGTCATTGAGTTGATCTGCGAGGCGAGCTTTCTTCAACATCCGCTGTTTTTCAGCTAAACTAGGATCCACATGGCTCTCCTGAAAAAGTAACAGGTTTGGTGTGTGTTAGTAAAATTATATTTTAAAGGGCTGATGTAATTGTAGAAAACATTAAGATGACAGTTATAATAATATTGATATGACTTCTTTGTTAATAATATCTAATAGGAGAAGAAGGCAGTAAGTATAGACGCACATCAGATGCCCTTCGGTCCTACATATCTGAAATTATCTCTGTGAGATGATTTGCGTTTTCTACATTTTAATGTTTTATATGCAAAGAAACAAAACAGCCTTTCGAAAAACAATGGTCTGCCGAACTGATTCTATAATACAAAAAGTACGCAAAATACCTGTTCTAAGATATGTCTTCGTTCTAGTTCTTGTCGGTCTGGCCGTCGCTGTATTTTTGCTTTCAATAGGTCTCCTGTTTTTGCTCTTTCTAATTGCTTGCATTGTTCGAAGTACGCTGGTGGCGTTTTTAGTGCTGAAAAAAGTAAATTAAACATTTAGTGAATATTACATTAGTTTTACATTTGCAAGGCGAATTAATAAAACTGGGCCAAGGATAACCACTACTTTAAATTGAGCGACATAATATAGATAATAACGACATTTCAGTTGAAGTCGTACTGACATCTAGATCTACAAGAATCATTCGTATTAAACAGCCATTCGACTATTTGAATAAATAATATTGGAGGGTCACAAAAAATACTGGACCTACTTTGAAGAACTTTTTGGAGTTAGAAAGCTTATGTTAAACTATTATACATTTACATGGAAGCCAGAGATATACCTAACGATGAAAATATATAGTT
This sequence comes from Euplagia quadripunctaria, assembly GCA_963859945.1. Lineage (NCBI taxonomy): Eukaryota > Metazoa > Arthropoda > Insecta > Lepidoptera > Erebidae > Euplagia > Euplagia quadripunctaria. Next base: position 8,897,664 of record OY982574.1, read on the forward strand.
TGAAGGCTACATAAGCAGCTGCAACTGCGCGTATGTAATTATTTACACTACTGTCGCCGGCAGCGCGTATTTTTAAGCTTTATAAACAAAACAACACTTACGAGGCATTATTCCTTGGGCCACCAGCTGATTAAAAGGACGCCGATTCATCAATTTCACTTTTAAAGCTGAAACAGACACGTATGTATTAATCAAAACATGTTTACTTAAAACAAACGACGATTTGATTTGACTAAGTTTTCCTTAATGTTTTCCTGGACTGATTAACGGTTTAAATAAAATTGAATAATAACTGAAGATACAATTCTATCACATTGTACGTTCATTCGACATTACACGATTGCATACCGACATTACCTTTTGCATACAACAATGGGCGCTGATTGAATAGATCATCGCGAAGAATGGTGTTATGACGACAGGTGACGAACTTTGACGTAGAGTGGTCTCGCGAAGGATCGACGAGATCGATACGTCGATCGATGTACAAAGATTATATCGATAAAGTTTGCAGCGGAGCGTAGGCGAGTGGAGTTATATTCTTGTTTGCGTGTAGACAAGCGGCGGGTAGCGAGCGATGGGCGGACAACGCTGGCTCGACGCCAATATAAATAAACACTGCACAAGGAAACTAGTGTTATGCCGCGACCGTATTACAGACGAAACATTCACTACCACTGGGCCGAATATTGTGGGTTACTGGGCGTCTTTGTCATGCCACGATACCCGTTCTGTTAAGATTGTTTCACGCACCTTCAAACCTGCCTTTTCTTTATAATATACTAACGAAAATAGATAAAGACCTCATCACCACTATCAATATAAACGCATTATTTTTAGTTTTAATTAATTCACAGGAACTCTGTATGCACATACTTCTGACACCGTAACACATAATTACCAGGAAAAGAACCATAAAACACAATTCGTATAATTCACTGCTATGGTTGGTTTTAAGTTTTATGCAGGTTGTTTATTCAAGATGCGTGTAAGACGGACAGACTGCAATCTGCAAATATGACCGGAAGTATCGACGGCTCATACATACAAATACTTTAAACAACGGACGCAAGCTACGAAGAAAGAGATGTTTTAAAACGTTTTTATAGTTATATCTCGTCGAGTTTGAATTGATTGAATAAATGGTTGAATTGTGTTTTTAAACTTGGAAACATAATTTATTTTTTAAATTCTGAGCAGACACGACTTTAAGATTGTCTAGTAATAATCAACTTAATTATTTTCACAACTGTACCATTACTGTCCTAATTGAATACGAGATTAGTCTTCATGGTAAAGTGTAACGTTACCACAGTTTTTTATTTTTTTATGGTATAGGGGGCAAACGAGTCACCTGATGGTAAGTGACTACCGCCGCCCATGGGCACCTACAACTCGAGTCACAAGTTCGTTGCTGACCTTTAAGGTGGCAGTAGGGGAAAGGAGGGAAGGGGGGAGAGGGGAGGGCGGAGAGAAGGGAGGTAGTGGGGGAGAGGGAAGGGTTAGGGCCTCCGGTAACCTCACTCGCTCGGCGAAATACAACAAAAGCACTGTTTCACTGCCGGTTTTCTGTGAGGCCGTGGTATCACGAGCAGGCCCATGCGTGCTAGCATGGCTGTCCCACGATTTCAAGACAGATTAGTTTAAGACATCAATAAAGGGGAAGTTTTGCATCGAAGTTTCCAATAGTTAAAGAAATTCTTCGGTACATAGAAAAGACTCAGTGGACACATTCCAATACGTACAATCACTTTGTCTGACTATCCAAATGTGAGTGATACTCAAAACGCCCTCGTAGGTACATAACATATGCCGTAGCGTTACATAATCTAGAGATCCGTATATTATTTTCTAGGGTTACGATCCTCAACTATAAAGCATATTTTCTAATATGCTTTATAGTTGAGGATCGTAACCTCTGAACATGTGATGCGTTGCGTTGACCACAGGAAAGTGTAATGTACTAACATTCTTTGTGTTTTCCCATGGCGGGTTGTAGGGGGCTGTCATCAACAACCACTTTGGGAGGAGATAAGCGGGGCGAGCTCGGCGGCTCGCTGGCACCGCTGCTGCCCGCCTGCCGACCGGCCATCTCCTCCGCACCAGAACTACTGAAATCAACAAATCACATATGAGTTTTATTAATTTCATGTACATGTATTACGACTAATACCTGTATTTTTAGGCAGACTAGAATTTTTTAGGCATTCCATAATTGTAGGCATCGGTGTCTCCCAAAATTTGTGATAATTAAAAGTTTCATAAATTTTCTCTCTTACTGATTTTGCAATCGCCATGTAGGTCCCACTGAGACTTAGGTACAAAACTTACAACTACCCTTATAATTGCAAACTAACACTCCACGTGCACTCCCATACACGGTAAGCCAGTTTTGCATGCACTTATAAAATCATGGTTAGGTAAAACAAAAAAAAAATGCGTATGAATGGCGAACCGAATTCAAACGTAAAAAATGAGTTCCATTATGCTCCTCCTGGCTTCATCATCAGACCATTGTTACCAAACCCAATCTGCTGGACTCGTCAAAACAAATCATTTGAGCCCAAACTTGAGGGATTTAATAGAAGGCCCACTGAAGAGTTTTACTATTCACCTCCTGGCTCTATTATCAGATCAGCTCCAAGGTGCCATTCAGGCAAATATACATACAAAGTTTCATTTTGATACGACAATTAGAAGTAGGGTAAAATTGACTTTCAAGATTTGTTTACCTAGTTAGTCTAGTTACAAGTAATTAAAAAAAAGTAGTTAAACTAAGTTTTTACCTAAAAGTATCGTCTGAAGGCGGTGTAGCGGGTGTGCGCGGTGGCGAAGCGGGAGACACCGGCGAGGCGGCGCGGCTGCGCTCCCGGCGGTGCTGGGGCTTGAACCACTCGGGATAGATGGCGCTCAGGGTCTCCACGAGGTCGTGGTCCAGCGTTACACGCCACGACGCCCGGCCCTCTGAGCCCTCTGAGCCCTCCGAACCCCCGCCTCCACCACACGATGAACGGTTCTCTAAACAAACGTTTCACATATTATTAATTATTACATAATTAATGTAAGATAATTAACAAAATTATTACAGTCTACGAACATTTTGTAGATAGTCTAGGTGACATCGTTTGTATTGTACCAACATACAAATTGTTTTATGCTATTGGTACATTATAGTACACGATGAACAAAATATAAGAACAGAATGATAGTCATGAGGAACTATGTTGTGTATACTGTCGAGAATTGGGCGAGCCGGACTATTGAACCGCGCTGTAATCACAGTGCCCTCATTATTTTAAGTCCTTGGACGAGCTTATGAGCATGAAGGTGCGTAACTAACTTAAATACTTTAAGGAGGAACGAATTCTATGTTATGCTCTTGATTTTGGGACTAAGGTGACGTACAGCATTAACGTATGGCGCAGTGTGCTCCTTAGGGATTGTCCATTAATCACGTGAGGTTTGAAAGAGGGGGGAGGGGGTTTGTAAAAAGCACGAAATATCACAGGGGGGAGGGGGGTGAAGTGAGATATCACGTGTATTTTTATTTGAAAGATATTATTCTGAAAATGTATGTTTTGAACTAAAAAAAAGGATTTTTTACTAGGGGGGTGGGGTTAGTCTAAAACCTCACTATGTATTACCAGGGGGGAGGGGGAGTTAAAAAGTTGCTAAAAAAACATCACATGATTAATGGACGGCCCCTTAGCTAGTAATATCAGAAACTTGTTTCGTTCTGATTCTAAAGTTCGCTTCGTGTCTTAGTGACTTTCCATAAAATGTATAATAATATTCATATGATGATTAACATCTACTGCTAAAAATATAGTCCCGAATTCGGTAGCATCCATAATTTTTCAGTTACCTAAAAGTTTAAGGTAAATTAATGAAAATCATCACGCTGAAAATGTATAGTGAGGTTTTTGCAATTAAAATTATATTTTCTACCTTTCTTTCTTTCTTACAAAAGGCGGGATGGTTCCGGAATGTTCTTACTATACTTTAAGACAATACAATCTACGCAACAATTTAAAAATATGATACAGAAGCAATACCATCAATCAACCTGAATAATTAATTATTACCTAACACGGACAAATTGTTTAGTTATTTTTTCTTTAATGTCATTTATTTACAGATTTTATACTGGTCTTCTTATTTCTAAACTATTCAGTCAATGATAGAGTGGAGCATGTACAACTAATATTTAAATAAACGAAGAAAAAAAGACGAGCTTGTAATGAAATACCTTTTAACATCATAATGACACAGCTTAAGCCTTAGATAAGAAATCCGTGTGCTCAGTAAACGCGTAAATCTTTTAACTGTTTCTATTGGCGCGGGCAAGATGGATGTATTATGTATTGTTTAAAACTCTCATAAAGCTGGATATACGAGGAAAAGAAAATACGAGCTCAAAATAAAACATCTGTTTATGAGTCACGTACAATATAACTAAAAGTAAGGTAAACAAATGGAGAATTATAAAAAAGACGTAAAATCCCAGTTTCAATTTTGATATAATAAACGTGTAAGCAGACAGCTATCTGATTATTACAATAATATCCTTGCACAACATACCTCTATTGAACCCTGAATGTTCGTCACGTATTTAATTGTTTTCACAACGGCAACGAGCCTTAACCGATTTAAATAGTTTAAACTTTGTGTTTGGATTTTTCCCGAGGAAAACGATACCCAATGGCTTTTTTTATTTACCTTGTCTTATTCTCTGACCTAACATTTCGTATAAATGAAATTGATACTGTTAAAATTACAGAAAATTATAAAACAAAAAATAAATACTTTAACTTAAATAATTTAGGATGAGTGGGCACATTAATAAATATTTAACTAGCTAGATTTCATTCTAAGCAGCACAAATGGTATTTATTTATTTATGACACCAAAAGGGTCATTAATTAGGTAGGTTGAAGTAAATTTTTAGTTAAAAGCCTTTTAAAACAAAATCGACGTCCGTTTTGTCACAGCGCAGATTTCAGAATTTTCTTATGACTAAATTAGCACTAAAATATTATTTAGGTATAGTTATTGAGATATAGCTTATAAGAACATACCGAGATTAAATCATCTAGGCATGTGATTGTTTCACAACAAATTTACAATAAATATTATCATTTAAATCGCCAAAACAACAGTAAATTAATAAGAGTATAAATGCCTGTTACGCATTTTACGTGTTGGTGTTACAAAACAAAACATTGTAAACAAACTGGCGCACGTGCGCACAGATGATTCATTATAGAATCGGATGAAGTTATAAGGGCAGATGAACATTGGCCATTGTAAAAACAAAATAAACAAAAACTGGCAGCAAACACAAAGTTATCATAGTTCGGAAATGTTTTAATGCCTACCGCTCCCATTCTATCGCATTCGCCTTCGCATCCCGCTCTCATTCGCATCCCAAAAGACTTGGCGACTGAACCAAAAATTTAATTGTTGTGCATTCTAGTCACTCCCACGTCGTCACAATTATTTCTGGCTTAAAATTTTAAACTCTATTAAAATTTAAACTATTTTGTTTCTGCAAAATTAATTTAGTAATTATTTGGACACATCAAAAACAACTTAAAATAATAACGCGTAGCCGCAGCCTGGTTCGAACATATTGAGCTCACATGAGATGTTAAACTAAAGGAAGTTGTATTGGTGCAGTAGTAGCAGTAGGTACCTCGTCAACGCAGTGATTCGCCCCGTGTCGTAGCTTCCCACGCGCAGTTGTATCATTAGTATCACACGACACCACTTAGTTACTCAGTCAATCGGTCATTGGGTAGTCATTGGTTTTCTAGAATGGTATATGAACGTCATTCATGAATGTTTTTATAGCTATATACTTATAAAAAGGCGTGCTTACTTTCGTCTAAATATGTTTCAATGATATCATATCTGTCTGTCACATTTTATTAAAAGGGCTACAGAGATTTGTTTACGACATATCATAATAATGTTGAGCTTAACGAAAAAGACAACGTGGACTGAATTCAGTAGAAGGAGTAATAATATTTCTTTAGAATAACTTTTGATTTTGATATAGGTCAAGGCTTACTCCTTTGATGTTAGTTAGTACGCAATTTGGGATGCTAAAAACTACGATGAAATAAAATGATGCGGTAAGTTAGTCACATGCGTGATGCGCGTAGCGTAACGTAGCACGTCAATCAACATGTCAGCGTAGAGATAGGCAGACGCCCGCGGCCGGTATAGGCGCAATCGTCACATCCACTCTCTGCAGCTCCGTAATGTTTATATGATTTAATGCCCGTTCCGCACATATTGATGAAAGATATAAGACGCGAATGAATTGATTCCCCTCTATTTATTTCTATCGTAGCACAAGTCAATCTGTAGAGATAAGTGATGATAACTTATCAATCGTATCATTGAAATAGTTAGCGATAAAATTTACATGGAAGCTATAGCTCAATTTTATAAGTAACTAAAACAGCACCGTTCCATTAGGACTATACATAAACGTCATCCATAAAAGTTCTATCTAATGCAAAAATATATTTTTTCCTAATCGTACATACGTTACAACTTTATAATGTAGAGAAAATATAAATCCGCTAAGTATTACAAGTAATTCTAGGCTAATAAAATTTGAAGCATTGGTTATGTAAATAACGAGAGGTACCGTATGGCTGACGTCATCGGAAGGTTGCCGCGGTGACGTAAGGTGTGCACACGGCCCTGGACTATGAGTAGGCGCAGCCACCTGCTTCTACCCACTACAAAACAACTTGAATGGCAAAATGTCGCTCGTACAAATACATTTAAATGAAAGTAAAAACACTTCCTCTATATCACGTCTTAGAAATAAAACAATTCGTACAACATTTTCTTTAATCTGATGTGCTTATCATAAGTTTCGAAGTTTGAAGAAAATTTTGCGAAACCTAAAAAAAAAGCCCAGGCCCATTTTTTTTAGGCCCATTTTTTTTAAATTAAATATTTTCAAATACTGAACTCTCTACCACTCTTTATGCAAAGTTAAAAATACAGTTTTTACAATGCGCCTCGGACACTTTATCCACAGCCTACTCGAACGCAGCTACCGCATCCCGATATAAACTGTCTCCCTTTAAATTGATTTTTATTTAAGGGAATAAAAAGAAGTCATACGCTGCCAAATCAGGACTGTAAGAAGGATGGCACAGAAGTTTGACCGGTGTGTTGATCCCGTAAATGTATTGACATCAGATATCCTGTCATGGTAAAAAAACTAGCGATCAATATCTTCTCTGCCCTTTTCGATCGCTTCGCTTTGGTGGCCTACCAAACCAAATGGAAACTATTATCTTATCTGTGGCCTTGACTCGTTGTAAAACAGCCAAACTGTTGACTGGCGCTTGATTGTATTGATAAATCCTAGAGCTACCTGTCATAATATCGTAAACGCGCCGAGGCAAGCCTGCACCATACATATCGTTTAATGGCACACGTGAACCTGCTTTTGAGCGTCGCATAGGTTGAGCGGTATCCAGCGCGAAACTGTGCTCTTCACGTGAAGGTGCTCATGTAAAATCTTGTAAACGCTTCCTGAACCAATCTTCAGTATGTGCTTCATAACTCAGTAATAGGCGAATCAACGTATGAAGAGATTCATCTCTTCATACGCTAATTCGCCTATTCTCTTCGATTAATTTTTTAACTGCCGACACGTTTTCTTCCCTAACAGTCTTATCAATCTTATCTTATCAATCGTGTAAAAACATTCGTTATAATGAGGGATTTTAAAGCAGATTTCTAAATAAATTTAGATGGAGTTCTCTTATAGCCCTAGGTATGTTGTTAATAAATTCGAGGTGCCATGCAGAAAATATTCTGCTCTGTTTGAGCCTTTCGCATGCATAACCCTCCATTAGCTCGTCTGTTCCGTTTTATTTTGTCTTAAAGTCGTTTTAATATGTTAGGATTAGACTTCTGCTGTTTCAAATATATACAGTGTGGGAACAGTCAAGATATTACTGTCTTTAAATAATGGTCTACAGCTGTCAAGTGTTTGTAGTTCAAACATAGCTCTAATTACCCTTTTTGTGATTTAAATGAATTCCCCCTCCTATTCGTTGAATTACCGCAATAGATTATGGCAAATCTTAAAATTGATCCTACCATACGAAATTTCAAGGCATCCCTAAGCGCTGACGATGCCGCGGGCGGCAGGCTAGTAGGAAAATAAACACGGATTTAAATCATTCAAAAAACGCTTTATTCAGAACCAGAAAATGATTCGAAAATTCTACTTGCATTTCTTGTTCTTCACCTGATGATGAAGATAAAGAGGTATTTATTATAAATCTCTCTTCCAGTCTTTCAATTATTTCATCTGCACCAATTCCTGAGAAAACTTCTTTTGTTGATTTAATATCCTATTATTTAATGGCCTATTTACATTTTTCTTAGCAACTTCAAGTTTCATTATGCCCCAAACCATCTCAAATCTCTAAATGTACAATGATAAGGTGCCTTAAAACTTTACGACCGTGTGATTTCAATACTTCATCTATCTCATATATGGGCGCATACTTGTATTGTTTTACTGCTCCAGTAAATGTTTTTACGCCAATGATCATCGTAGCGAACATCATTTGCGCGTGAACATTTTTTATTTCAGCGATACGATTAGCTTGTATGGATGGTTTGTTAATCTGTACAGAATGATAGCTAGCGTTATCCATAACAATTAGTGAAGGTCTCGAAAGATTTGGAATAAACTTCTGTCACCATAACAATTAGTGAAGGTCTTGAAAGATTTGGAATAAACTTCTGTCACCATAACAATTAGTGAAGGTCTTGAAAGATTTGGAATAAAATTCTGTCACCTATTCTGTAAAATTATCAAGACAAAAATTTGATAGATACTAAACAGTTATTTCTAAAAGCGTTCGCTCCAAGTGAAATACTTTTAGATGGACCTGCAACGGCTGCAACATATCTGCTTTGCCAGTTTGTTGTTGTTTTTAGACTTGTTTACAGAATATGAACCATGCCTGTATGACTCATCTAAATAAATCACATCCAATTTATTATGCTCTTCAGCTTCGCGGTTTTTCTTTATAAGGTCCAAATATTTGTGTCTACGTAGTTTAATGTCTTCCCGCTTCATCAAAAATGTCTTTTTTGATTGGCATTGAACATAATATTCAAAACCGACCCGCCAGCTTTTGACGTCGTCATACCAACGCATCTGTGGTCTTCCTCGTGGACGTTTGTGCCCTACGGTCTCCACTCTACCGTTGCCTTGTACCACGAGCCTTGGTTACGGGTTACATGGCCAGCCCACTCGTACGTTTAGTAGTCTCTCGAACAAAAAGCTTGCATTCATGATCAGTGTATCTTACCCGGTTCTCACGTATGGGGCTGAGGTTTGGGGCTTTACCAAGAAGATCCTCTACTAACATCAGGTGGCAAAAAGAGCAATCGAGGGAAAACTGGTAGAAGTTATACTGAGAGACCGTGAAAGAAATTATTTTACTTTCTTAAATACACGGTGTAATTGATATTAATATAGTAGGTAGATTAAGTACTGAATAATTTCAATTTGAATTTTGAACTAGCTGTTTAGAAACAAAACATTGGCCTACATATTCCTATGTTTACATGATTTATCAGCAAATGTACCAATATATGAAAAAAAAATTGTAAAAGCGTTACTAATTTAAAATACAAATATCGTGTAAAACGTGAGTTTAAAAAATGTGCTTATAGTAAATTACATATTTCTGCATGCTTCGTTACAAACATTAAGAGTTATATTAAAATAACACTCAAACCATTTTTTCTACTGGCAGTGTCCTAATTATATGTGACAGTGTGTGTCCTATATTACGTGTCTTTACGCACATTCTACTAAAGCTAACAGAAAAGTAGAAAAGACCAGAAAATATATTTATTTAGGTCACTTTGATAACATCAAATTGAAAATTCAACACTATAATATTGATATTTTTATTGTTCTTCATATGTAACACAAATATGTATGTATGTTTATTTTCATAGATTGTATTTATGTACACCTACTTCGTTGGGCTATTCGTTCGGACGTATTTCGGAGTAGGAAAACTATAACGTGTCAATTTATGAAGGGTGCATTGGGGATATTCGGTAAATGGGTATATTACGAAAATTCCAATATTATACCAATTGCAATGATAATTTTCTGCCGGCATCATTAGACACCATGTTGACTCGCCTCGCCGCGTCAGCCAGCCATCGCGAGTCGTTTTGTGTCAATAGCATGTGTGAAGTGTCGAATTTTCAAATAAGAGTTTTCGCGTAAATTTTTTGTGATTCACAATAACCCCAAGACATTTTTGTGGGCATTCTGGTAAGTTGTGTGAAAATTTGTGTGTTTTAATGATGGGTTATCGCTTTTCGTGGCTTTTTAAGAGGAATTCAACGTTCTAACTGTGTTTTTTTTTCGGAATTACCCATATGGGTTTATTCCTTTATATTTTTATCGCAATTACCCCATTTATAAGTTATTTATACTAATTGGCAGTGGTTGTCAAACTGTAAGTACAGAAATAAATTAATCTTTTATTGAATGCGAGTTGAAAAGACGGTAAAATTACCACCTTATGCTTTATTTCTTCGTTCAATAAAACTTTAAGGTCTAGTAAGTCAGAAATTTCTTTTTAAAAATGATTTATTTAAGAATTATCGAGTATTTACAATAAAACGCTGTCTTAAGGTAATTTTTTTATTTCGTGTGTAGATAATATATAAAATTTCAAACGTAATAATGTCTATTGGCGTTAGTTTACTGAGTGCTTGTATGCCTTCCATTAGGAATAAAATAATGGAAATAGTATATATATACCTCGCTTTATGGGAAGGTAGTCAAGTCTGTCGGGGGTCCAGGGAGTTCCTTCCTAGGTTATACGTGAGCCCTCGGCCATAGACACCCGTGACGGAACACCGTGTGGTTTTAGTCGGTTCGATTCCGACATACCCACTTCGCCGCTCGGTGCGGTGGCACCCGAGGGGGTTTCCACACATTAAAAAAAAAGGATGGCCATTCTAACCTAGGCACCAATAACAAAATGTGATAATTACGAGTATCATTGGAAAGGATTTTTTTTATCTACGTTAATTATTGTTATGGGAGTAAGTACCAAATCGCTGTATGGAAAAAGTAATGGCACAATAAAGCCAGCCATAAATTTTTCGAATTCTTTTTGTAAAACTAACTTATCGACGGAATAAAAATTAAAATCAGTTAAGTACAAGTTCTGTACGTATATAACGTTCGATTTGAAATTTAGAATTGTGTTTCAGGTCAAACGAGTTTTGACTGATTTTCAGTCAGAAGTGCTATTGACCTATTATGAATTTACGTATTTCTTTTTTCAAGGTTTGGTATATGTTGCTTTCACTCATTTTGTGCTACTAGTGCTGCTAGATTAGACCGAGAGTGAATATAAAGGCATCAGGTGCTAAAAGAATATATACTTACGTACAGAACTCTTAGTGTGCGAGTACAACTCGTACTTCACTGACTTTATTTTTTGTTACTTCATTTACAAAACAAACTTAAAAACTTCTTGAGAAGCATTAAAATAAACACTTTGTGAAAAAGTCTGGTATTATTGTGCCATAACTTTTTCCAAGCAGCGATTTGCTAATTACCGCCATAAAAATAATTAAAATATAATTAAAATACATAACAATCCTTCCGAATGATATATCGCATGTTATTATTGGCTCCTAGGTGTAGTGTGTAGTGGCCACCTCCATATATTTTTGCCCATCCTCTTTTAAATATATAATGCATTGTTCTATTCTGGCAGTTCATTTAGAACATTTTACTCATGTCGTGTAAAATGTATGTTATCCTTATGGATAACATACATACAATTATTTGTATTTAGCTTTAGTATCAATGAAATAAAATTTATTTACAGAATCAGCATGCCTCGTACTTACACCAAAAAGAAAAAGTTTTATCACTTGGACGTGTTGCTCAATTGTCTAACTTGCCGTGGTATAATGGTATAAGTGACTGAATAATAAAAAAAAATATCAGCCTGTCAAAATTGACCCGTTCTTATTAGAAAATTATTTTAAGTTAATTGATTATGTACCAAAGTAATATCATATCATTATAATACCTTATATATTTTTTGTTATAATAACATGTCAGCTGACACCATTTAATTTATATATTTTGTTTTATTAATATACGTAACGAAGCTACAATTAAGTTTTAGTTAGTAAGGCAAATTAAAAAGTCTGCTGGGGCTGATTTAATATTAAGAATGACTGATATGTTACCTTACAATAAAAACTTTCGTGAGTGGTATTCATGTTTATTAAAGACTACGGTTTTACTCACGTTTGTATTTCGGGGATGCCCGACTAGTTTCGGACCCGACGGGGGCCCTTTTTCAAGTAGTGAAGTAGTCCTGCCCGCGACGCTGTCAGGCGTCATACTGATATGTTACTTCACAAAGAAATTTTATAAAAAGTTGTATTTCAATAAATAAAGTTGATTAAACCGCAAGGATTTCTTAATTTTTAAGTCTATAGTAGGTATGCTATGATGATGCAATAGGCCGAAGAGTTAAGTGAAGGTAACCGCAACTTGTGTCTTGTGTATAAAGTGCAGTATTAACTGAAAAATGAATATATGGGGTAATTCCGAAATACAAGAGTGTTAGAACTTAGAGTAGTGATATTAGTAACGAAGTTGATGATGTTCTGCTTAGAGGGTTATTTTGAATGACAAGAAATATGAACCTTCAGTCAAAGTACAATAAAATCGACTATTGAGATACATATTTCAGTATTTACCCATGCTAATTCGGAATTACTCATCAATAGCAAAAATATAACATGGTACTTCAAATGCTTCACTGAAAAAACCCAATGGCACATTTACAAATCGAATAATATTTACTATAAAACATTTCATTAATTAACCAGGCATAAAACAATAATAGTGCTAAAAGTGAAATATTTTTAGTAATTGACCAGATCATACACTTCTAAACATCCTAAAGAAATTTATGTCGGAATTGCCCCAATGCACCCTATATCTGTTATGATAAGGAAAACACAGTTAACATTACTCCTACAAATCTAAGTCCCTAAATAGTAGTTTTAAATTAAAATACCTATTCAGTCATGCTAAATACTTAGAGATGTTACATTGCGATCCCCACAATAGTGGGGAAATGCTGCAAGCTGCATTTGGAATGTTGGCTCATATGCAAAAGCATCATCAGGTTCAGGTAACGATGTCTATCAACGCACTGTGTTCGAGCTTGGAATTGGAACTCATTCAACGTCGTACAATTATCTATTGAAAACTGAATATTTGCAGTGTATCTCTAAGATTTGTGTTGCGGAGGTACTTGAATTCAGAAAAATCCTACTAATATTATAAACGTGAAATTTTGTGAGGATGTATGGATGGATAGATGTATGGATGTTTGTTACTCTTTCATGCAAAAACTACTGAACCGATTGCGATGAAACTTGGTAGTAGATAGCTGGAGACCTGGATTAACATATAGGCTACTTTTATCCTAATATACCTACGGGATCGGGACTTACGCGGGTGAAACCGCGGGGAGCTGCTAGTAGTCATATAAATCAAAACTCGATATTCATGACGATCATGTTTTAAAAGGACTTAAAAAGGAGAGGGTTCTAAATTTGGTTGTTTTGTGTCTGTCTGTGTAATCAAATAAATAAAAATTGTAAGAACTTTACTAACCTATAGGCCCCGAAATATTTTATAATAAACTAGCAACCCGCCCCGGCTTCTCACGGGTAGTAGAGACATTTTCAACAATCATCATCATATTCACACCTAAACCGTCCTCATGAATCACTCTGTACATTGGTGAAAACCGCATGAAAATCCGTTCAGTAATTCTTCAATTTATCACGAACAGACAGACAGAGGGACGCGGCGGGGGACTTTGTTTTATAATATTTAGTGATGACGGATAATAACGTGGCATTACTGTTTTCCTAGAAATATTTGTCAACTTTCTCATTCCATTATGGAGGCATGTGTATTTGTCATGGGTTTTTTTAATGTCATCACGATCGATGTACCTCCTCGTAAAATCAATTCCCACTTCGCTTTAAAAGCATAGTTTATTGAAAAAAGGTTTTTTCCAATGGCTTAGTGTAATCTAATATTAGTACGTGGGAGATCGAGCTTCGCAGGATAGCTTTTTGGAAAATCGTTAATTTTTTTTTTGTAAAAGCGCGTTATTACAGGAAATACAACTATGCAGTAGAACTTAGAATGCAAGACTGTATCTGTACACAAAATTTCATCAAAATCGTTAGAGCCCTTTCCGAGATACCCGAAATATAAATACTTACATAAATAAATATGTACATACATAAGAATTGCTCGTTTAAAGTAATAAGATAATAATACCGGTCTTATCAGGAATTATCTCTTTATTATGAATATTATGATATTTAAAATATTAGACACTATTTAAGACCCTCAATTGATCCATAAACTTAAGTAAAACATTTATTACGTTTCCAGCTAGATACGTACATTTTACCAGCTATTTGATACGGATAGATAAATTGGGATACGAGCTACGACAGAGACGCTTGAAATACGATTCCATGTTGCTGAGATGCAAATGTACATGTGATGTACATATACATGTCTAATGTGCGATCGTTACATTGGGCCGTTCGAGATCTGCCTAAGTAGATCAACGATAATCCGGCATTTCGCTACATAATGTTATTGTGTGAATTGAAGGGAGGCGACTAACGGACAATGCGCATGTAAGCGCTGATGAGTAATCATCGCGGGCACTGGTGGTCAAAATGAAGTGGACTCACCGTCCTTCAAAGTTTTGCTGTGATGGCTGCTTTTGTCTATTTCACCATAGTATGATAAAGATCAGACAAAGTCACAAAGTATCACCAAGTATTGAAGTGTTCACTTAGTATTTCAGCGGTTGTGAGCCAGCTGGCAAGCGTGCGTAAAGTCACTTGAAGGGGTTATTCAGTTATGTTATGTGACGTCGCTGCAGGTGGCGTCACGTTGTGAAAGAAATGGCTTTCTTCTGCCTTTATTTTCTTTCTTGACTATAGGGAGTCAAGTATGAGGATAAAGAAGGATATAGGAAGTTGACGAAGGCTCATCAATATGCATATGGATAAAAGTATTTATTTTGACTATTAGTGTCGTAGATAATAAAATAATTTAAGTTGCGATAAATTTATAAATTACTAGCTGCGCTCCGCGATTTGACCCGCGTAAGTCCCTCGTTAAGTTTTCTTAAATTTTCTAATTTTCCGCGTGACTTTCTTAATTTGTTCTTTCATAAGAACCTCTCCTGACAATAACAAACACAAAAAAAAAAGAATTAGTGAAATGAAAGTGACCAAGGGAAATAAGGATTCATATTTATATATATATATACATGTATAGATGGCGTTAACAGGTATTAGACTGGCCGGCAGATCTCGATAGGCCCTTTCAACTATCGGCCTGCGACATACATGTAGAAATGATATGATAAAGTATTACAGGAAGTTACATAAGGGGACTACAGTAACGGAAAAAATTATAAATCGCGCATCTATCATGAATTCATGATATATGGACATGTGGATTTGTAAAATTAGAAGGAGAGAACTATATGTAAATTAATTTTAAGAGTTGAGAAGATATGTGCTGATCAAATAAGTCCCTGGAAGCAAATGGCTCCGACTCCAAATAACGCGATAAAGGTAGAAAGAAGATGATAATTGATTATTTGAAGTATTTGTTTCACTGGTCTTTATGTTATATTTTCATATTAAGAATTGGTTAAAAACGTAAAAAGAAAACAAAAACAATGTTGCGAGGCGTGGCGAACGACGGAACGGGGTCATTCGCTACACTACTCTGTCGCCGCCCGTTCGAGATGCGTCCCACAAATCATATTTAGCCTAGCACTATGGAGAATTGTGACTATTGCTGTTTGTCTTGGAATAGACGCGTTAATGAAAGCGGGCACCTGATACATAAATTAAGAGTGACCTATATTCCTCTCCTCAAAAGACTACTTCTTCTATTAAATTACTACTTAGAAATGAAATGTAAATAATTTGAAAAAACCTTATTAATTACTAGTAAATTGAGATTGATATATCTTGTAATATCAGCCAACACGTAGGTACGATTTCGAAATAGTTAGTAATTTCTTTACCAAACAGAGACATAGCAATATATAGTTTTGATCAAAGCCATAGCGGGCCGATGACGTAAAAGGATGTTTTCAGCGAGTCGGCAACAGCGGCCGTCTGTTTTTCGTCGGAGCACGGTTAGATCTACACCCTGTCTGGGCCTATGCCGAAATGCAGCTGTAAAAACACACAAATTACACCACTTCTTTCTATCGCAATGAATGTACATAGAATGCTGAAATGTTTCCCTGTTACGCAACAGGCACCCACGTACAACCACACTTTATGTTAGCACGTCTAATGACGTCAGTGGATAATGCATAATATATCACGGGCATACCATAATGGTATAATATAAATTCCTACTATAAAAGTGAAAATGAGAGTGAGTTTAAAGTGTGGTCTAGGTGTGAAGCTGCGAACAGTAACATGAAATAAATGGAGGCATAATAATCCATAAGAAACAAACACTCTCAAGTCAGTCGTTTCAAACAAAAATCATGATAAATTACTACTTAGTATAGTAGTTGGAGCCGCTGTAAACTGACGAAAGCAATCGTTTTAGAGAAATACAACCACAATAATGTAAAACGTATTTTGCTCCTTTATGCATTAAAGCTTCGATCAAAAATACACTAGATTATGAACAAAACTTCGAAGCAAAAGCTTCAAATTCGCACGCATTCATACATTAATATTAATTGTCACCATGAAATTTAGAAACCAGGTTAAAAGCAGCAACAACCTAACTTTATTATAAACCTCAATGAACGAACATTCAGTTTATTTACGATTACAAAATATTCGTATTTCAAACTTTTTTCATTGTGTAATTTTAAATTTACGTAGTAAAGTAGATATATAATTTTTAATTAATATTCTTAAATAATACATAACAACCAAGAAATAGAGCTTATGTGTATTATTTGAAATTTGGAAACAATTCCTAGGATCTTCGATCTAATACTATATATATATATATATATATATATATATATATACCATATATATATATATATACCATATATATACCATATAGTAGAAGAGACGTGGAAGATCGACCTTCACCCATCTGATTATCAGATGAGACATATTTTTTATCAAATATCTTTTATTTATAAACATGCGTATGATAGCTTGCCTATCGAAAAGTGTTCATGGCTATTTTTAATTAAAATAATTTTAATCAATTTTTTTTTATTACCTCTCTACTTTATTTATTATTATTTTTTATTATCTCTCTACCTTATCCTCTTTTGACAACCGAAAAAAATTAATTTCAACTGAGAGCTTTCAACATAGATTATATGCCTTGCCTACTTATTTTTGTTCATGGCTACCTGGCAAGCAGGTATGAACAGGTAAATCAATATAGGTAACTACACCGATCTGATAACCGATAGAAATTGATATCATAAGAAAGATAATTTAATTACAAAATCAATCATATAGCTTGCCTGCGAAAAACCGTTCATAGAATATTATTGCCAGACTTCGAAGTTTTAGAATCGGAGTAATTTTATTAGGGTATAAATGGGTGAAAATTTAACACTGCAGAAGAGGCCGTCGAAGAATTTCGGCGGTTATTTTTCGACCCGGAGACACATTTTTAAATGAAAAAAGCTGGTTCACCCGAATGCATAAGTGCATTGGGGTTGGAGGGGAATATTTTGAAAAGTTATATAGTAATAAACTGTTTTCCCATTCCAATTATTTTTCATTTCACTAACAATTTTCGGAACAGCCCACGTATTTCAATTAAATAATTCAAATGGTTCTGTGGTAATTGTAATATTTAGCTTTCTAGGAGTTACATTTAAAAAGGTAGAAATATACAGTATTTATAGTTTTTCTAGGGGATTCAAGCAGGGCTGTAAAATCAAATCTATCAAGCAACGACATTTCATTCAGTCGGGCATTTTTAGTGTATATATATTTTTAGTGTTGATGAGAGACATACTTTGCCAGTAAGACATAAAAACCTAAATTCTACCGATAAAAAGACGTTATTAATAAATATAAAACATTGATTTTAGAGTTTTAACATATTGCCAACTATGTTTGCTATAAATACAAATATCTTTATAAAAGTCGAGATACTTACTTTAATATATACAACATCTCTTACGCAATAAGCATTATAGAAGATGAATTGTTCCTTTCTAATAAATATTTTCACACATACAATTAGAATTTTTGCCAAAGTATATTACAAGCCTATTAATATGTCATATCGTAGCTGTGCGTTCGCGGAGTTTTTTCCTTATTTTATTCGAATATATCACTATTCTGGACCATATCACATTTTTCTTTTTTTTTTTGCGTATAGATACGGTTTGCTACCCGACGTTACCTCACCCAATGTCAATGTCGGGTACGACGAAGCGACTATATGGAGATCGAAACAACTGAAGCCCCACGGTGTCTCCGACAACAGACTTTACACCAGGAGAAGCGATATACATGCCATACGCCCATTAATACACTAACCATCGACTCTGGATTTTCCAAGCATATCATCGGATCATCAGAGTGATTTTTACAGAGGTTTTTTTCCCGTGCAGTCCGAAATAGTCAACGTTCCAGTCTGTGGTCGATCAGGGTTACGACTTGGTCAGAAGTAAGTCAGACCGTGTACACTGCCTCCGAACGAAACCAGAGACAATGAAACTGGGTAATATTAGACCCTTATACCCCATTAGATTAGGGTAGATGGAGACTTAGCTTGGTAATATTTTCAGATGATTTTTTCCTCTCATCTCCGGAAAGCAACCGTTTCGGTCTGTTGCCGTCAGGTTACGGTTTGATTCTAACGGAAGTATGCGCTGTACCATATCCACTGCTCCTAAAGAATCTAACGACTGCAAACCGTCAGTCCCCTTGCCGTTTCTCTACTGTACCGGCGGAGAAACAGTGCAGCCTAAAGTGTGGACCACTCCTGTTCTAGCAGAACATTAGCCGGAAACGAAAACATCTCTCAAAAAAGAAACCAAAGCCGCTTCCGTTAACCACGAGAAAATATAATATTTAGTATGTGCTCGTTTTATCTTATCAGGGTGTAGTGTTATTTGTGTACTAAATAATTTAATGTTATAGTTTTAGTAGTATTCTTCTCTTGAAATAAAATGGTCATGTGAGCTGGCACTAACGATTTGTCAACCATTGTTTTTAATCACGAGCTTGACTCACTTGTCTGCGAAATTGCCTAGACTCGATCACTATTTTAATGAGTCTTCAAAATATATTTATAGGTACATAACTATAGCTGGACACGAAGAGATATGGGTAGCTGAACATTAATAAGGTTGACTTAAGAACATTAAAAAGGGATTAAGAAAACTTGTATAGGTATTTTCTAAAAATGTTAACTCATTGACGCAAATCACTACACATAAATAATGAAGAAATATTTTGATACGTTCACAAGTGGCTCTACATTCTTTTTATTTATAAATAGGTAGGTTAGTATCAACCGCATTATATAGGTAGCTCAGTGTTCGCAAACATTGAGCTGCAAATAAATATGTGAATGAATGATTATAAAAGGTGATAAAAGTTTCCTGGTCCCTGTAAACAGATGTTTTAACGAATTGTGTTTACAGTTCTGACTTACTAACGTTTATTATTGAAAAGGCATAAATCTACTAAGTTTACGATTTAAACCCGTATAGTAAGAATCTCTAAATACAGAGAGCCGCAACAACTACGTAAAGATGTTAACAATTTTATTTGAACTGAAACATAACAGCTGTTTATGTTTCACATCAGGGCTGCCACTTTACGTACCCTGTTCCACATTTTTTTTCTTTGGCAGGTAATTATTCATTTGCCAACGTAATATTTACATATGATCTCAATAAAATTTAACAACTTCACAGCAAAGATAAAATCAAGACAGATAAGCTTTTAAGCCGGCGTCGTAAATCGTTGGCCTTGGCGACGATCAACCCTGGTCAGAACCGAGACGATCATGTCATCTGATTAATCAGAATTTATAGATATTGGCAAGTGAGCGGAACTCACACCAGACAATTAACTGTAACACTTGTTAAATTGTCTCACGGAGACAGTAAGAAATAACTTTCGTTGGCAACGTTATAGCATCGGCACAATACGGCTGTTGCAGCTGCGAAATAAAGTGCCAAATTTAACACATTCAGCAATGTGCACATTGTTAAAGCGAGTTGTTTTACAAAATTACTTCTTATTGCGTAACTTTAGGTAGAGAAAATTAAAGCTCTTACTAAAATTCCGCCCAATACCGTATGGTCAGAAGTAACATACAGCATTAGGATAGTAATGGATTGATCGTTATAAGGGTTAGAAAGTTAATAAAAATTTTAAGAGTCATTGTTTGTAATATCCAGAAAGCAGTGGTGTTGACCATAAACAAAATCCTTTTGCCAAAACAATCTGTTCAGCATTAACAGTATTTAACAACCTAGAGCATGGCTTGGCTCATGATTTATGAGCTCTCAACCAATCTAACAGAAGAATTTAAAACTGTTGTTGTGGACTGTGGTATTGATTTAGACTGAAATATTTCTTGCTGTTAACTTTCAAAACGCCATACGTAATTTACTACCCCTCCACTAGTACCTATACTACTACAGTTACTAAAACATTTATGCAGTTATTTGTGGAAACGCCTGATCTGTTAAGTACATTACATATATGTAGACTAAATATTAGGGAAAAGGGTGTAATAAATACATTAAATACCAATAACCATGAGCGATGATGTGGTGTATCGCGCTCACACATGACGACTCTGACGACCCCCATTCATCCGTCATGTTCCACGTGCGATACGGCTCTGCCCGGTCTGGCATGTTGCCGCGTGACGAGGACACGCCACAATTGATAGAATTCGCACTATTCTTGCAAAAGCTGCCCGTGTTTACCTCATCGACATGTGATTGACATTTATCTGTTGTGGACATGATACGGTCACTTTGAACAGTGTGCTTAAAACTCCCGAACAAGACGAAAAATGACTCATATGATTGTAAAATTAATCGTAAAATGCGTACGATCGCAATAGGCGGATGTTAATATACATAGTTCTGACAATATTCCCGGCGGGCTAGTCGGCCACGCGAATAACAAACGAGCAAAGCGAGCACTGTTTTAGGTCAACGTTGAACAAATACCAAACGGGTCGGTCGGACGCTTCCGTGGTCTATTTCTGAACTGCATCTAAACGATGAGGACTGTGCTGGCGTTTCTGTCGCGACTTTCGCGACGTGCATAGGTTCTTTCGTTCCCCATCCCCGAATATACCTACGGCTATAAAATTATTTTCTTACGCTACATATAATGAAATGACATGAACGAAAAAGTATAAATTATAGTATTTATGTTTTTCCCGCATTAGGGAAAGGAGAATTTAACAATGAACGGACACACCTGATTGGATCATAATAAACAATTTGATAATGGAACAAGGTGGCAATTAGCATACATATACAGCATAGCAAGGTAACATTTAACATAAACTACTTGCCATTCGTACAATCCCTAACAGGAATGGCAAGGAATTGCTCCAACTATTGCAGAAACAGAATATTTACTTTTTAAAGAAGGGCTCTTCCCTGAAAACTGCTCAATTAAAAAAATTATTAAATAGATATTAGGCTAAGGGTTGGATTGGGCAAATTGCGGAAGCAATCATTGGTATCTATTTCGCAGTGCAGGCCAAGCGGCCTGATTGCGTGGTCGTTGTCTCTACCTCTATAATCTAAATAAGGAGCAAAAGTTCAACGGCCCGTCCCGACAGACTAGGAAGAAACCGACAAAAGTCACCATGATATCTTAAATCACGTTTTTGTCTACTTTTTACGTGTGATCGATGTCTTACACGTTAGCTCTAAATTTATTTAAAACCAGCTTTAAAGCTGACATTATGTATCACACGACAATGTGTGCCTTCGTCTCTTGACATAAAATTTTAATGCGTGCTATAAATTTAATGATATAAATTTTTAATAACATACTTTATCGATTTAACAACCTCGAAGCAGGATATTTAATATATAAGTTACTATACTACACTCTGGTTTCGATGTAGTAAATATCGTAATTTAAAAAAAAAAAAAGATTCAAAATCCGAACGCCTGCAGGATGACTTTCCTTCACGTGTAGAGATAGCGACGCAAATGACGTAGCGGCTTGGCAAGCGCTAAAGCGTGAGACAGGAATTGCGTAAAGGTGTCGTGAACACTTCATTCGAACTGTCTCTGCGAACTTTTCACGACACCAAAACTACTAAAATACGATTAGCGTCCGTCAACAACGATGAAAATAATTTGGTTGGTTTACAATTTTCCCACTAATACTTAATTGTTAATTACTTGCGTTAAAATAGAATAATTTCCATAAAAGTGTTATCTTTACAATTCTTGAGCATTTAATCTTAGCCAATCCGTTAGAGAGCGTTGTAATTTATACTAAAGCTTTTAAGACATAATTACATTGACTTCCTCTATGTAACATGAAGCTACGATTATTTTAATAATCGCGGTAACATTAAATGCCAACAAACAAAAAAGAATATAGGTACGTTTAAGCGTACACATTTAATGCACAATTCTAAATACTCTATAATTGAATGAAAAATTTAACAACAATAAAGAAAGTTTAGTTATTAAGAGAAGGCGACAAGGAGTATATTGAATTATCGAACTAATCTAAAACTAAACGTGGAAAAAATCTTGGACACACTCCAAGTAGCTGATTGATGAGGATGGTCATTTCGTACACGGCCAATCCCGAGATTTTTCTTATTATTTAGCAAAGTAGTGGACTAGTCTATTTCGGTAAACCGAAAAACAAGCCGGCCACAAAATATGCCACAGAATAAAAAAAAAACTGTCTTAGTTGTAATTTACATATTTCTCCTGTTTTTAAACCTTTCTAGGGGAAATATAAAAGTAGAATAAGCCTTTTTGGATAAGTAGGGTCTGTACTCATTCAGAAACTCAATTTATTGTGACAAGTTGGTATGTAGTCCATTGGGTTAGGGGACAAATTGGCAGTTGTTGGTAATTGTGACAGTTGACATTACCAAACATGCCATGCCACCTATTCCATTATTTAGACGCAGCTTCAGCAGAAACAGTTCATATTTAACTAAAGCTGATAAGGTAAACGATAAGAAGATACTGTGAGCCTCGACATCTGAAATGCATGTGGATAAACACGTGGATGAAGGCTAGTAGTATAATAAAACGAAACGAGCGCACCGACCGGAGCAACAGCCTCGACGCAACACCGTTAACTGACCACAACCGCGTCAAACATTGCCCATTGCTGCACACCAGACAGCAGTAATTATCATAATTAAATTTTCATACTCATTTAACGCAAACCAACAACTGAAACTTATAACTACGACTTTACTTCTCTTGTTTTGAATAGAGGTTTGATATGATCATTATCACATATTAAAACTTAGTTTAAAAAACTAAGTTTAAATAAATACGCCTAATGAACCAGAAAAGCGAAAGCACCCCGACTTTTAACCGACTTCAAAAGGTGCTAGGTATTTTTTATATAGTGGTCACCCAGACCGGGGATGGTTGGCTATAGAAGGGCAGGTAGACTAATAATTATCAATAAGTCGACCTACGTAAAACTGTTGCACCATAAAACTACCCACGAGAAATTGTTGCCTCCCCACGTTCAGTAACCAGGAACGCAGCATCGCGCAGATCATTTGCAAGGAGCATAATATAAAGAAACTAAATACGTAACTAATTATTTTCTTAGTAACATTATTTGTTGTAAGGCCCATATATTCGTGGTTATTTATTTTCCAGCAATTTAAAATAAAAGTTTGATGGTTAATCTGTTTATTGCATTATATTTCTTTGGATTTGGCGGCAATTTTGAAGGTACGGCACGTTGTTAAAAGTTACAAAGCAATCTGGGACTAGCAGACTAATTTATAACGGGAATGGTTGGCCCTCTCGTTAAACTAGCTTATAGCAGTCTGAATTTCCTTCACATCAAATTAAGTTAGTCTTTTGATTAAATTAAAAAAACAAAAGTAGTTGTTTCAGAGCCATGTGGACATCCAAAAGAAAGGCTGATTGAGGAAGTACACCCAAAGATGTCATCGATAGAGCATGTCAACATCATCAAGAGCTTCTCGTTCTTTATACTTTCATATTATAATTTTCATAGAATTGATAATTTTATCTTAATGTCCAAACACGATTAGGTTCTGAATGCGATAGATTTTTTGTGTAATATGCAGGAAAGGAATAGTAATGGAATGGGTGAATCGGGTCTCCTACTCTTTCAATAAACGTGCAAACCACGTGTAAATCTGAATAACAGAAATATAACTGTAAAACATAATAATGATACACGAAGTAAAGATGCTGTTTTGGCTGCTGTGTAAGCGTGGGTGAAGCGAATGCGCTTAGCGACCAGAAAAATAAAATTATCGCTCTCTTTTTCGTTTAGTTTAGCAGATATATTTCGATGGGATTATGTAACAATATCAACGTTTTCTTAAATAAAAAACTCCAATATTGACTTTTGGTATAGGTATACCTTCATAATCTAAGACAGACTAAACAAATCGCATTAATATCAGTTCCATTGTATAAACTTGACTTATTTTTTAATCTAATTTTAAGCAGTTACCGCAACCTATAAACACGTGCGCAACAGTGGCATGTATTACTTAGCGTTCCCTTTCCCATGGAGGTATGTGCGACCCTACTAACGAGCAAACAGAGAAAGAAAGAGACAAAAAAGAGAGGAATTATAATAAAACAACTTTTCTTTTCACTTTTTAGGGTTCCGTGTCTCGAAAGGAAAAAACGGAACCCTTATAGGATCACTTTGTTGTCCGTCCGTCCGTCCATCTGTCTCTCAGGTCTACTGTCCCTTGGAGCTGTGAAAAAATCAAACTTCTAAGCCAACGCAATCAAAAGATACAGCCGCAAATGCCGCAAAATTTTCGACACTCGCAAGGGAGTCAAAACCTACAAGGTAATTCCCGTGAGTCTTGAAATTTGGTACGAAGCAACGTCTTATAGCAAAGAAAAAGGAAACATTGCGAAATCGGTAAGTTTTTATTTACATCATATAATAAAAATATTTTACGGAACCCTCGGCTCGCGAATCCGACTTGCACTTGGCCGGTTTTTTTTTTATACTAGACGAACCCCACAGTTTCAGGTGCGTTTGTGGTCACTGATCGCCTGCTAAGGATCATAGCGTGATTTTGCATAACTTTTCTCATAAATGGTACTCTCCATCCAGTACAAAAAGATTTATTCAAATCTGACTGATAAGCTCAAGAGATGAACACATTTAAACAATGAAACAAAAAAGCTTTACAGCTTTATTATATTAGTGTAGATATACTTAAACATTTTGTGTCAATTTCGATATTGCATTGGTACCACACATCGAAAATAGCTCACTCGGTCCTTCATCCTGATCATGACGAAAAGACCTGTCACACCAATGACAATTCTGTCGAAACCCGCAACGAAATTATATCACAAATAAAGTGATTTGGTAAAGCGAGGGACAAAAGGTTACAAACTTTAATGACCTGCAGAAGAACAGCGAACTCATCAAAGTTGTCAGGAATTATAGGCCTAGGTTAGTTTCTTTTATAATACCAACACCTGATGATACGAGGTCATTAATTTTTAAGAACCCAAAAGATAAACTACAATTATAACGATTACATACATAGTAAGAAACAGCTTTACGTACAACATTTATGTAATTCGTATTGCTCTATTTATGTAAATAGAAGTATAGGTCATTATGACTTAGAACATGCTGCGTATTTTGGAAAGGAATATAAAGTAAATGACGGCACAAAAAAATTGTTTTCAACCGACTTAAAAAAGGAGGTTCTCAGTTCGACAGTTTTTTGCGTGTATGTTAGGCGATATTTTCGCTATTTGTTTGTGAACCGATTTCATAAAAAAAGTTTTTAAATTGGTTTTACTAAAGGTTAATTTGAATTTAAAAAAAACACCTCTAAGGATACTAAGGGATGAAGATAACAGCATATTACAATTTATCGTGATTGAAGTCCGGGATACTTTAAAAAAGTTAATTATTGACTAATCAAGTCTAGAATCTACGGCGACGCACATTTCGGATTCAATATTTACAATAACGAAAGCCTTAACGTGTGTGTTTTTGAGAAATCCATATCAAGTGCTTACGTTTAAGGAGCAACGAGTGATGGTTCTATATATTTCATAGTATTATCCAATCAACTTTGTCAACTAACAACAAACGTAAAGTACAGCATAGTTGTATTCACGAAGCAAGATTCGGGTGACAAGAGTCATTTGTATACCTGTCACGTAAATTAGTTCCTAGCGGTTAAAGGCACTGAAGAATTTAATTTAGTTGAATATTATTGGACAGACGAAGAGGTGTTAAACAGTTGGGTAAAAATTTAACATTAAATTTCTTACTTCTTTCAGTATTCGGAATTTCTATGTCAGAAATCTATACTAATATTATTAATGCGAAAGTAACTTTGTCTCTCTGTCACGTTTTTACGCTTTAACTACTCATAGAAGGAATCATAGAATACTTTCATCCAGAAAAAGAAGTTCGTTCTCCAGCGATGGAAAATAACTTTAACGAGAGCGAAGCCGCGGGCAAAAGCTAGTAGCTTAATATTGGCTCTTATAATAAATTAATAATACTAATATTAACCCTCAAAAATATTAATTGGGGCTACACTCTGTCTATTCGTTTATTTTCTTTTTGACAGTTGCTTGATAATGTAACTGTGCCAAAGTGTGTAAAATTAAAACTTTAAAAAGCGCTGATAAAAAAATTTATATCTATTTTCATTTGATTAATCCATTCCTTGACATTATGATACTGTAAATGTAGTATTTCTTTTTAAATATATGATTTTTGTTATACGCAATAAAAAGAGTTACGTAGTAACTCTTGTACGTAGTGATGTGAACAATGTTTCTACTGCATATTAAAAATGGATATTAACTATTTCTAAATTAGTATAAAAACCCTTTCGTCTATAGTTAATTATATTTGCAATAAATAACTTCAAAATGATAAAAATTCAAGTTTAAGACTATTGAACAAAAATAATAATAAATAAATAAAATAAATTACCACTTTTTTTTAAATCGAGTGAAACTTCCTCTTAAATAAAATCCATAGTTATTTTTAATCGAATCGGCAACATTTATGGTCATCATTAGTTGACCATTTATAAAACTTTCAAAAATAAAATAAATTGAATGGACAGAGATTGAGATAGTTGCCTGATTGAAGTGGTTTACATACAGTTGCAAAACTTTAAAAACTTACAATAGTCCAATTCAAAATGCAACTAGTTACGTAACTATGTCTCCAGACTTACCGAGAAATATTGTGCCAAGCATTTAGACGTTTGGAAAGAAGAACGTGAAGGTTAATTACCTGAAAATATAAAATAAACAAATAGTACTGGCACACTGCTTAAGCCTAAATAATACACTCAAAGACGGCATGGAAACATATTCGTATATTGTAAACAACAGTTGTTTAAAATCGTATGTATTAGTCCTTGAAATGGTCAATTAAATCTGGCCAGGAGAGTAATGTTTTATGAGGTTATGTGTTGCCTACACTCAATTGATGTAAATTTGTATTACAAAGTGATAAAATGTGTTCTTATAATTATTTTCCGGGTCATTTATTATACATATAATAAACATCTATAAGTACAAAGTATCTTGGAAGACTATGGATGTATGGATTCAAAAATATTTCTAAGCCCACATAGCCAGTTTCTTTCGGAAGTTTATAAGTCTAAATATCACACAACGATTTGCAACATTACTTCTATGTTTAAAAGTAAAACCGCAGGGCTCAGTTTAGTTATTTATATTTATAGGTGACTGTTTTGTATTTCAATTTTGATTATTCATATGCTCTTGCTTATAATTTAGAGATAAATTGTGTCCATTCGCTCAACAAAAGGTCTAAAAAATTAAGGATGGAGTTGACTACTGGATACAAGATCCTTATTTTTTTAGACCTTTACTATCCTTATTTTTTAGTTTGTAATTATATACGTAAATTATACACTGATTTGGAATGTAACAAAAATAGTCATACCAAAAATATCACAGGATACGTTGGCAAAAGTTTGAACGTTTCGCTGGCGCTTGAATACGATTGTCAGAAGCAGTGGGTACAGTAATTGGGGAGCACGCAAATAGACAAAAGTTCGTAAACAAGTTTGACAGCATCGACTGACCCACCTACGCTTAAGACATCAACACGAGTAAAACCTAGAAAAACAGTATTGTGTGAACTGAACCATGACTACGGTTTAGTTAATGGAAGAAATTAAAATGTGTTTTCGTTTATAATTTCGAGGACAGAACGAGCGTAGGTTTTTTATAACGTGTTTATGATTTGGTTTCTTTACGAAAGATTTTTGTTTTCTAATTACATACATGTGCCTACTTTACGGCCTATTGCCAAGCAAAATATGCCATTGTAAATTACAATTTTAGAATACAAACTATCCTATATTTATTTCATTTAGGCAGGTAAGCTCAAAAATCTGATTTTTTTTATTGAAATCTGTCCATTTTTAGCGCTAATCTTGGGCAAATGAACAGGTCAAGAATAGATTTGGTATTCGACTGCATAGAGGGCGCAGTGGCATAAAGTGGTCATCTCACCTAGTGGCACTGTGTCGAGTGTTGACAATTCGACCCGATTAAGATAATATTTTGTGAAATTCACAGGTAATAAAAGGAAACAATAACTTTTCGGAATATAGTTGTGTATTTTTGTAAAGTTCCCTAGTGCAGAGTTGTCAATCAATGAATGAATGAATTTTCGCCCACTTCTAGGCACCCGACGCGACGTGAGTGCAAAGATAATGACGAATGATGGCAATATTTGCTATTTGCTTTCCTTTTTATGACTAATACTCAATGTTTTCAAGTGTCACTGAAATATATATTTAAAGTTATTTATTTTGTAAAAGGATTTATATGGTAAATTAAATGTTTCTATAAAGTATACTATAAATAATGTCAGAACAGGTAGTTTAATATGTCTGAATTTACCTGCAGTAGTTTTATAGGTCAGGCGGTTGAAGTTCGTTAATCTCTGAACTGACATTATTTTAGCCGACGGCGGGCTGTAACCAGCGTATCGACAAGCCAAAAGGATAGGTAATTCTGGCGGTGTACCAAGGAACGCGAGCACCGACCGAACTCATGTACGTTTCGAGACCCAAGTTGGCATTTAGTCCTGTAACCGGTTTCCAACGGTTTGAGATAACTAATGCATTGCATTTCACTTTCAACATTTCTGATAATGTCGGTTAGCCACATGTTATGCGGATTTGCAATTTTTTTTTTCAGAGAAAAGAACCAATAAAATTTACTCTTGTTTAATTTGATGTTGATTTTATTAAAAACATAATAATTTTTTAACTGCTGTTTTCATTTATCTCGTTCTGGAGATAAAATTGCAAAATATGCGACGTCACACAGGGGAGAGGGGGAAGGTAAACCCCATTGGGGGGTCGAGAATTCGTGTGATATAATTTATGGATGGCCTCTTAGGGGATACAGTCCCGCGGCATGCAGCCAGGTACATAATTAAATTTATTACAACTTTTAAGTTAATTAAATTTTCCATCTGGATTACAGCGCTCTCATAAATTGCAATGTTGGAACATATTCAATGAATTACATTCTTGGTCTTGAGAAGTTTAGTGCTTGGTTTCCCTATTTTAGTTTCGTTTATGGCTATATGTTAATATATACCATCATCTAAAAATACAAGCCTTTCTGGTGATGTTTGACCACCAGGCTTATAACTCACTCTACGACTTGAGAAACGCTATTACTTAAATCTTAAAAGTCACATTTCCTGAAAGGTGCATATACATGCAAGGAATGTGTATCTACCTCAACAACTTACAATAATGGAAAAATAGAAGACAACTCAAACTGGTAGTCGAACAGTGTGCAATAGAAACATAGTTGGTAACGGTTCCGGACGGCTATTTGACGTTTGATGCCAAAGACAAGCAGTGCAAGGGCCAAATATAGTTTCCCCGCTGACGAGACCTGCTGCTGCAATCATGCCCTGCTGACTATTATTTCAGAAAACATTAAACTGTGCCTTTTTTATAAGATTATGGAGAATCCCTTACTCCGAAAGTTGACCGACGACGACGTTTTCCATCACAGTTAAATAAGTAAAAAATATTTTCCCTATTAACCCTGACTTATTCTTGCATAGATTTCCATTCTTTTGCAACACGAGCGGTTTCCGATGAGGCCTACCCCCCTGTTTGATGTTTTTAGAAAGCTGGAAATTCACTGTTCATTGACTTATCTCCTTCGTCGAAAGTTATTAGTATATTTTTGTTACCTGTATAAATGTGTTACCAGTGTAAATAAGGGGTTTATACTATAGCGAAGGCTTTTATAAAATAAGCCTGTGCCTTGATTGCAGAAGCGCACCCGTAGATTTATATAAAAAAATAATAAACTATTACTCCATTAAACGTAACAAGTTGCTAAGGCCTGTATTTACATTGGCGGTAGAGAGTCGAATGAGAAATACAAATGTTGCGTCAGAGAGCGCAAAACGCAAGTGCACGCAGGCGGCACTGCGTGAGAGGATGACGCTCCCAGATGACACAGTATAGACAGAAATAAATCTGCAAGCTAAACAAAAACGGGTATTTCCGGTGAGGCACGTGCCCACTGACACAATTATTTATTCCCAAATTGCAAATTTAAATTTATGATTGTAACAGGCATGACAAAATTTCGCTTTGGCCACGATGCGCCATGAATGGATAAATTATTATGTAACTTGGCGAGATCCTCGCATCTGAGTCACTTGTGCAGAATTAACATTTATATGCAGTTGACTGGAAACACCGCAGCTGTAGTCTATATATCATCATATATACAAAATTTTGCAGTAATTTTTAATAAAGAATACTTCGATCGTTGTTCTGTAACGCTCCCATGCTTTGCTGTTACTCAATACATTTTAAATAACAAATTATTTGATTTCCAGTAATATTTCTGCATATGAATTATGGCCAAAATGGTGGCGATCAAAATTCATATTTGCCAAGATGAGGATTACAGTTGACCGGCGTCTTGCCCAATGATCTAGAAATATATTTTTGATAAAATGTATAACTGTATATACATATTACATACATTGTATGAACACAGTGAGTAGACGTCCGGCTACGGTTTTATCAATTATTTCAAGAGTTTATTTAAAAAAAAAGAGAATTTGACAAAACGAATTTAAGTTATTTCTCAAAAAAAAAAGTACAGAGGATTGTTGAATGTGTTTAAGTCTTACAATGTAATCAAAAGCACGGATAATACAGATTTTGATAATTTACTTTTTTTTGTAGGCGGATATCAAAAACGAGGGCGAGCAGATAAGATAGGTTCTTTATACTAAGGTGTTGTAAAGTAACAAAAATTTGTTATGCTACATCTACGATATATCGTTACGTGGATATATCGTTTATTTTAGGGTCGTTCAGAAAACCCCGAGTTCCAAAGCGGGAGGCTTTGGCTTGAGGCTTTAAAAGTCTGGTCTGAGAGATTTCTCGCTCCCTTTTTTAAATTTGTGTTACGGACCGGTAGTTTCGAAATGTAGGAATAGAAGTACCTCAGTCTTCTGTTTGGTGGCAATAAGCCACAGCAGTAAAAAACATAGGTAATGTGGCTGTAAGGACTGAGGCATGACCCATGAATTTGTATTTAGCCTAAGCCGTTGGCGGATGGGAATTTAGAGTTAATTTGATTTACCACACGACGTGTCCTTAATGTTTTTTTTTCTAAGACACTCGTGTTTTCTCTGTTCTAGGTGGGTCCTTTTCTTTTTGTTAAATCCCTTAAAATATTCTTTAAAGTTCCTGTACTGTGATCAGTAACATTTATTTAATTATTTAAAACCCAAAAAGAAAAGGACCCACCCTTTTCTTTTTGTTAAATCCCTTAAAATATTCTTTAAAGTTACTGTACTGTGGTCAGTAACATTTATTTATTTATTTAAAACTTATGCACTATGTGTACAGAGGTGGACTTATTGCCAATTCTCTGCCAGTATACCTTAGGGTGATGTAGATATGAATGAAGTAGGTGCATTAAAAAGTATAAGAATGAGTGAAATAAGCGAAAAAATAAGGAAAAAAGCTGCAGGGCATTCCAGAGGAGGACAGACTGAATTATGAAAGAAGAACTGGTACATGTTAAAGAATGACTGGGAGATTTCGGCTATGATTGGAGCAGAGATACTGAAGAATGGAAGTACGATATGTAGGAGAAGTGGGTGAATTAAGAATTGAATAAAGAGTCGCAGATAACGGTGCTGACGAATCGGAAGCCAGTTTAATTCAGAGCGAAAAGAGGAAACTTGATCATACTTTCAAAGATCAAAAATGAATCGAATGCAGTTATTGAGAAGACGGTCGTGTTTGTTGAGATCTGGATTCAGGTCGTAGTAGCATAACGTCACAATAATCCATTACAGGGATAATCAAATTCTGAACCAACATAGATTTGGTAGAATCGTCTAAATAACACTTTGTAAATGTATGTAGATATATGTGTGTGTATTTATCTAGTATAATATAATATTTTATTTAGTTTATGTTATGTATTGTATTTTAAGCAGTTTTATTTATGTAATATATATGTTTCTAATATCGTTGACAAAGGTTGACTAGTAGAAAATGCCTACGGCATTAAGTCCGCCTCATGCAATTTATCTGCAGGAAGTGTTATAAATAAATAAAATAAAAATTTTGTTTTAGATGGGAGAAAGTTTTTAAGACGGTATAATGTCCGCAGTGTTCCTGTAACTCTTTGGCTGACGCTGATATATAGGCCTAGATCCTTGATAGATGGACAAAAAGGTATAATAGATCCGTTGAAAGTTACAGATGGCAGTCTCTCTAGGTGTA
Source organism: Euplagia quadripunctaria (assembly GCA_963859945.1). Taxonomy (NCBI): domain Eukaryota; kingdom Metazoa; phylum Arthropoda; class Insecta; order Lepidoptera; family Erebidae; genus Euplagia; species Euplagia quadripunctaria. The sequence goes on from OY982574.1 coordinate 8,930,854, forward strand.
GCTTCTTTATCAGGCGTTGACTGCCTACAATGATGGCCTGGAATTTGGTTTTTTGGTTTACTGTTAAACCAAATCTGTCTGACCAGGCACAAATAGCGTCCAGGTCGCGATTAATCATTAAAATTGCCTAGGATATTTTGTCAACAGTGGCTTGATAGTATAGTTGCAAGTCATCTACATAAAGATGATACGCACATTGTAGATTCGGAGTGATGAAATTGATAAATATAGAGATAATAGAGGAGAGAGGATGCCTGAATCTTTCTGATGAATCTTTTTCTTCAATATGATCTGAAATTTACACTACATACTAGCTGTGGCGTTGGCCTGACAGTACCAGAGGCGCAGAGAGAGGAGTCCATGATGGTTGCGACCACAAAGGAAATCTCAACAGTTTCCATAATTTTTACACCTCAGATGTAGATCCGTAGGCCTCAATATTATAGAAATCTTCTGGCTAGTTCAGTATATTTTCTTATATTAACATTAAAATAACTGAGCTAATAAACTTTTAAGGGACAAATGGAACCTTTTACTTAATTTACCTAAAGGATACCCTTTAGGTAAATTAATTTTACACGACCCTGTAGAAATTATTTTGTTTTTTTTTGTCTCATGTGTCTCCACGGAAACAGAAAAACAGCGTGGTACTGGACCAATCGGGCCGCTCCAATTAGTTTGATAACCATAACCACAATTCCACAATTGTCATTAATAAATAAATTTACCTACACGCAACATAAATTCCTCCTTAAATATAAAAGATAAATAGTTGAGAAAATAGTACTTATCAGAATCGATCTACGTGAACTAAATTCTTATGCACTGATTCACAAAGCGTTTCTTTTCTGTTGCAATTTACAAACATTGACGTCAAAATCGGTAAATTTGCACGAACTACTTTCAGTGCTTATAATAATACGTCAAGGATAACAGAATCCCACCTAGATAGACTATAGAATATATATTTATATTTTTATGTATGTATTTTCTTATGTTTCAAAAGTAAGTCAACTTCTTAAAACACTGTACATGAATTAGATTAGACGGATACCTCTAATACTTAGTCCTCTTTCACACGTAATCATAATAGGATCCTAGTTCGCTTTTCATAGCGAGAGAACGGAGCTTAATATGAATACCGTTTAATAGTAGGTATACATATCTTTGATGACGATAGTTTCTTTGATATTTGCGAGTCAAACGGGGTCGATGTGCTACTCGTAGTGAAAAGCTCGAGCTCGAGCTTCAGGCATTTAACTAGAGCGACAATGAAATCGTCTACATTTTTCATGGTAACGAAAAGAACGATGAAAATCTAATGTTTCTTGCTTTTATACGCAAATTGTAAGTAAATTAAATAGGCAAATAATTTCGATAAAGAATTATTTTTAAATTGTAAACTGAATTTAATATAGGAATCAAGATGTGATACACGAGTTTTTTAGCAATAAAATGTTTGTTATTAATAGGAAAAATCTTGGCAACTTTTCACACGAGGCACAATTTTAAGCATAAAACTTGTTAAAGCTAAAACATGTTAAACAACATTTTGATGGTGCAATGCAATGATTTATTTAACCAAGTTCTTTGTCAGTAAAAAAAGGTTAATGTTACGACATATTTTAAACAGTTTCAGGCGCCAGGATTTGGAAAATATCTATGAATAGATGAAGAATACACATTGTGCAAGTATAGGCTGACAACGGCCACAACAAAAAGTGTGACATGAGTGTTCCGTATTTCATATAGAGATACGGAACGGAAATATCTCAAAAGAAAACAACCACTCATTCAAAAGCCGTAAAAAGCTTTAAGTTATTCTGAATTCATATGAAGTAAATGTATACTAGCAGTTGTGTACGTGACATCAACCGGATAAACTAATCCGAATAGAATCCAATGCCGTCTGAGATTTTTATTTTAGAATATATTTGGGAATGCTTAGCGTTGGATGCCGAGCAAGACATTAATATAAAAGATTTGTCTTATGAAATCTTGCGAGACGCCCCCGCGGTCACAAGCGTGCGCCTCGTGTATTTTATTGAGCTTTATATATATGGGAACAGTTCATTATAAACCATTTTTATTACTTTTATACAGGTATGTCTCGCATGTTTATTTCATAGATCAGGGGCATGTTATTGTCATGTCCAATTTTGCCGCTGCAAATCCAAATTCAGTGAAAGCTCAAAATACATGTAAAATATGTGCGTTTTTAAATCGGACTAAAAAGTATTCAAAAGTTTAATTTAAAACGACAAATTGCCGTAATAGACATAACAAAAGTGGTATGTAATATATTAAAAATTTTCTTTGAGTATTGTTTTCCTTCGAGTTTGTTTTAAATAAAGCAAAGTTCAGAGAACTAAAAATGGTTTAAACAGTTTGGTCTAATTAGCAGATGGTACAGTGGAGAAACCATGAATGAATGTTCTAGCACAGACTACCGTGAGGAACAAACCCAACATAAAACAGAAACGGTGGTTCTTTGGGGTTGCGAGAAGAAACACCTCTGTAAACAATCACTCAGCCAGCAGAAGCGAGTTTACGACTGCAAGGAAGAAAACCTCTGTCAGCTATTAGTTGGATAGTTCCTGGTCGGTGTGGAAGCGGTTGGAATAGCAACCCGTCACCCTATCACCGGGTCAGAGACAGCTGCGCGATCGAGATTAGAGGGTAAATTGCTGTAAGTGGACATGGTCGCGCACGCATTCATGACAAGAAAACTTCTACGTACTTTCATGTCTGTTGATGGATTTACCCTCTGGAGATATTCGAAAAAAATATATTACAATACAACGTCAAAATGGCTAGGAAAAAAACGTAAAAGAAAAGACCCTAACAGGACGTGCGGTGATATTGTTCAGGCGGGAATTTCTTAAAGGCTAGTGAACATGTGTTTGTGTGATTCCCACACGTTTTTGACTACGTTGGTCACGATTTACTAGCACTCCAGTAAACCCCGCAAACTAAGCAAAACGCTTGAGTTAGGAGTGGTTGTCGTTAGTGGGGTGGGATCCGACATCGCAACCACACTATCGCAAGTTAGCTTATATGCTAACGCCGCTTCGTTGTATTTACCAATATTCTCTTTAGACCTTTCAATTAAGCTACGTACTTTTGATAGGAGTGGGCTCACGGTCGGTAGTGTTTTTGGTAATACCCGTTTCAACCAGTATGTATCGCTTTAATCCATATTATAAAGCTGAGCTTCAATCACTACATAGTATAAAACAAAGTCGCTTCCTGCTGTCCGTCTGTCCCTATGTATGCTTAGATTTTTAAAACTACGCAACGGAATTTGATGCGGTTTTCTTTAATAGATAGAGTGATTCAAGAGGAAGGTTTATATGTATAATACATGCATAATATAGTAGAGAAACACTGATAACTTTAGAGGTTTCCAATGTGATGTCGTAAATAAACACATTTTTTTGCGTTTACATTGCAAACGCTGGCTGAACCCTACAAGATAGATCAAAATAATGTACCACAGTATTGTACACCTTAAAAAGGTCTACAAAAAAGTCCGCGATGGTATATGTCTATCTCTTAGTGATAACCCACAATAACCATTTTTTATCCTTTACTTTTTACGAGAAATAATGGCTTTTTTACGAAGCGATTTTAAGCAATACAGCATTAATCCTTATCCAATTAAGTACCTTAAATGCATTGTGCATTTAATATTGATCAAAATGGTCCTTTACAGCATGTCATTTCAATGAATATTTTCGAAGATATTACAGATTTAAAATGCAGGGACAAAGCGGTTCCGGCGGTACCGGCCAGAGGATTACATGTCGCTCTTTCAAGAGTAACCTCTGAAGATAACATGTTTGTATTGTCTAATGACAAAAAAGCTGTGAACGTTGTATATAAAGACATTCTGTAGTATTTTTAGTATTATCATTGCACCCGTGCGAAGCCGGGGCGGGTCGCTAGTCAAATTATAAAACTGAAGTTTTAACGCTCTAATTCTGAAACTCCGAGTCAAGTATAAAAAGTTTAGCCTTAGATGAACCAGAACATTTCACTTTAATGCCGGTGAAACTGGGATATATAAAATTGTCCTACATCTTCTACTAGACATAGTATGAAAGTGTCAACTGCCTTAGGTGCACACATATGCACTGCGCTTGCAAATTTAATTAAATTTCCAACTTCTTTTTTTAAATTCAGATATCAGTCATAAAGATATTTATCATAAATATGTTATTGTGTTGGAATCCGCAATCCGAAATAAAAGCAAATTCTTTTCTATATATAACGCTGAAAGGGAATCTATCATGTCGTTAGTGGTTTCAGAAAATTATTTTGGAAGATGACCGACCGAAATATGTCTACGTGTTGCATAATTAATGGCAGTCCCACTAATTTAGTGAAGATTTCTATTCCCACGTATATTTTAACATGTAGTTTCTCTAACGTTTAGTTACAAAAAATGTGGTTAAACCATGTCGATGACAGCTCTTATCAATAAAATGTTAATTTCTGTAGAAATAAAAAGTGGATGAAAATCCAATTTTTAAATATGATATATAAAAGTGACCAGGAGGACGTACGATGTCTAGAAAATTACATAAATTTGAAATTACTCGTTCAAGTTTGTTCATAACAAATGCTACAATGTAACAGTACAGAAGATAGGTCATTCATAATCAGAAATGGAAAGTGTTGTCGGAATCCAGTTGACTCGGATCCAAGATGCTGTCAGCAGATAACGGTAACATGGTTCATGTTATCGACGCCCCTAGTGGCTAGTACTAGTCGCGTTGACGACACCTCTACGTTAATCATATATTATATAGCACACGTCCGAGAATCGTCAGAACCAACGTATGGAGCTTATAAGCTCATGTCGTTATTGGTAATGCATTTGGCAGTAAACCACGGCCGTGTATAATTCGCGCCTATACATACCGGTATGTCGATTACCTTCGAGAACAACACACGATTACACCATCGCAATGGAATGAACCGATTAATTACAAACAATAACGACCAAACTAAAATCTAAATTATAAAGATGCGTCTGTAACTTCTACCGTTTTATGAGATGTGTTCAAAAGAATAGTGTAAAATCTAATAGTACATCGTAAACAAAATGAGGTCAAGGTGGGGATTTAGAACGAGGACGGACCAGCTAATTGCTCACACACCGCGTCAATAATACATATGCTATGGAAAATAGTGGTGGTGAGTGACCGATCGATTTAGGGTAAAAAAATTATTTGTGAAATTACTAGTCTTAAAGTGACTGACTGACTGTCAATGTTGAGATGAGACGTATTTTATGACACTGACTTATTGAAAGAGGAAGCACAGCAGCAATTTAACTTCGACTGGGGAAGTAGATCCACCGTAAAGTAACGTTAAATCAGCGTTAACTAATAAGTGCTTTAATGAAAGGGGCCGACAGAGCTATTGTAGAGTTGACAACGCTTGGTGACACCACATATAGGAGTATTTATGGGCACCGTGAACCGAACAACATCAGTGTCGTGTGTTTTTATGCCGATATAGTTATGAAAAATATCAAAATTTTACATACTTGTTTAAGGATTGGAAAGTTTTGAATAAAAATTGATTCAGCCATGAAACCGTAATAACATGAAGGTGAACGAGATTTGAATACACATGTGAGAGTACAGGCAGCGGGCAGGATATCTTAAAATCCAAATTTCTAGTAGGCGAGGCAACTTTGAATATACCTCTTGTTGGTATGAGGTAGGTAGCGATGACATTCTTAATCTGTAATGTGTTTATACCACTATTCTAAAAGACATGTCAATAATTTATTAACACGTCATACTTGTTACGTTATGTGAATAGTTAGTTTGGATTGAACAAGTGGTTTATACATGAATTACACAACCGCAGACAGTCAGTGCCAAAATTCTATTTGTAACGACAAACCGAGACGGGTATATTTAACTGCCAACCATAAACTGTCGAATAACTACTTCAACTGATAACATATACAATACAAACAGATTAGCATTGCACGTCAACACCGGACGGCGTAGTTTCGAAAATATCTTTTGAGAAACACGATGACATTCCTTGACATATACATGCTGTTCAAATAATAGCGCACTTTTCACATGTAAGGAGGAGTACCATGACTGAATATGTACAATTATTACTGGTACAATAATTTATAGTTAAACAGATATATGGTATACAATATTTCACATAACTTCGCAAATGATTTATCCAGTGCTTATTGTTGTATTTTCCGACGTCATTTTCGAATTGCCAAAAACAACCATGGGTTATGCCAGTTTTAAAAGACCAGTTGTTCAAAGCAGAATCTCCTACATACATTTAAAAGGTACTTATCCCGTAGTCAAATCGAATTTTAGTGAACAACAAAAGTAAAGGTACTTATTTATCACGGACTAACAAAATAACGGAAAACTCTCAAATGAAATTAAATCTAAATAGATAATTAAAAACAATTTATTTATTGCTATATAGCGCTTATAACGTCCTATGATTAAAAATGTCCAATTTGCGTGGGTTGACTTATAGATAATGCACTTGACCGGTACGTTCATTGAACCCAATATTTTACTATCACTACGGCAGTGATACATATGTGATTTACGAGGACACGATTAAGTTTACGATTACACTATCTTGAATTTAAAAGTACGACTTTGCTACTAACACAAACCGCAAGTTTTTCTAGTTTTGCTCACACAAAAATCCTCTTCGTTGTATATATAATTGGCTGAACATAGCACAGTGTATTTCATTTATGACTAGCTATCTCGCGCAACTTCGTGTTTGTAAATTTTCCCCGTTTTTACAATAGTTTTCATTGATGCTCCGCTCCTATTGGTCGTAGCGTGATGTTATATAGGCTATAGCCTTCCTCGATATATGGGCTATCTAACACTAAAAGAATTTTTCAATTCGAAAAAGTAGTTCCTGAGATTAGCGCGTTCACCCAAACCAAACAAACAAACTCTTCAGCTTTATAATATATATTTGGGTGCTTAGCTATAAAACCTCCTTTAGTCGACGTGTTGCGTACCGTCTCATTTAGTCTGATGATGATGGTCTGGTTTTGGTAGGTTTGACTGCGACGTATTCGTTTTGTTGTGCCCTCGGCAGGTTCATACTCAGAGATTTCCGTATTATGCTTTAGGTCTAACAGTTACACATTATTTAATTCTATAACAGATTCAATAGACACAACAGTAAAACTCATTAGTACATTGTTTAAGAGCTAATCCTCAAAATAATTATCATTTTGTTTACGACTCCTCTAACCAAACATTCTGTTCCTATGTTTGCTACATAGGTACGACCTATAAAAACTACAATCGAAACGCCGCGGGTAGTTGCATAAATAGATTCATTTATTGGATAAAAATTCATGACTTTTATTTTAGGGTCGTCATCAAAAACAAGGAAAACGTAGTCATTTGATGCTTTCATGAAAAACAACGATGCATGACGTCATGGAAGCGGGCTATAAAGATACAATTAGCTCGTCGTGACTAAATACCCCAATTATTTTAAGACAGTTACACGAATAAAATTTTCCTGCTTCTTAGATAAGAAAACATGATCTTTTAATTTTGGGGAACAAATATATTGCAAACGTTACATTGTACTGATTTCACGGAAAACCATAACACCATAAGTCTAAAAAACCTGAGAGGCGAAGAGCGATTTTTTTTATGGTATAGGGGGCAAACGAGCAGACGGGTCACCTGATGGTAAATGACTACTGCCGCCCACGGGCACCTGTAACTCAAGAGTCACAAGTGCATTGCCGCCCTTTAAGGTGGGAGTAGGGGAAGAGGGGGGAAGAGCGGGAAGACGGGAGAGGGATATTAGAAGGGAGGAGAGGGGAAGGACGGGAATAGGGGAGAGGGAAGGGTTAGGGCCTCCGACAACCTCACTCACGCGGTGAAAAGCAATGCAATCATTGTTTCACTGCCGGTTTTCTGTGAGGCCGTGGTATCGAGCGGAGTCGAGCCGGACCATACGTGCCGAAGCATGGCTCTTCCACGTAAAAATGGACCTTTAATTAAAATTTTAATATAACTTTTAAATAATAGTGTATGTACTAAATGCCACACGAACTACCGAAAATCGTATAACGGTTCCAAAAAGAACGTTTTATTACTGAAATGTCTGCATCACGCTCCGGTGGTCTTGAACGAAAAGTTTTACTAAAATAATAGAACATCCCCAAAACTAGAAAAAAAAAGTTTTAAAACTCCTCAGCCATCTGTATATTTCGACTTTCTGGATGAAGCCAAGGTAATGTTTCTACGTACTGAAGAGCATAATGAAGAACAATGGAGATTGTTGATGTTTTTCAAAGTGCAAGGGAATATAACGTAACTGTAACTATTACAACAGCAAATAACGTTATAATATCAGTGTTCACACCACACCTTACAACCCTTAACTGTATTTATAGTTTTGTGTGATTATTAACAATAGTCAGATAGTTAATAATCACCCGAACTATAAATACAGCTTAAGGTAAAAAATATGTGTCAACAATTTATTAGAAAAACAATTCTCGTAGCTAAGTTGGCATTGTGACGAGCGAAGCGCCGCGGGCACTACACGTGGGTGCTGGGTGCGTAACCGCCCTACTATGCGAAAACAATTACGTCCATGTTTTTGGATAGACTAATGCCAGCCGGACAGCCGGTGAGACACCCGTGGCTTAATCAGTGAGTATATTTAAAATCGCTACGTATAGCCGGCTAATGCATAATATATGGAATGAATGAAATGGATGGCTTATGGGTAGTATACATAGATGTCACAAAACATGGGATTACGACAGGGCGGCCCCGTATCGCATATTCCGCCGAAATCATGTAATTACACGTAGTGATTAGGTATAAACGTAGCCCCCCAGAGAAAATATCGAGCCTTTTAGGTACCTATAATTTAAATCTCTTGTGTAGGCAAACAAACCATAGAGAATTTTGAAATTAGGTCCCATTTATAAAAAGATATTTAAAATAAATGTTGATTGTAATTGATGTTCACGAAGATACGTCACGTCGCGACGGCAAATTGGCCTGTATAATGTACTTTAAAATACAAAAACAATTCTGTCAATATCCCTTAGGACAGTTTGTCCCCTTTAATTTTCACCACTCGTAGTGAAAAACCGTATTTTAATAGACACGACACAAAAACCACAAGAGCAGTAGAGAAGAAGCCTGACAAACAGGTATTGTGCGCAGCCTAGTCTTCTAACACGAGAATAAAATACATTACTCACCTAATAAATAATCAGGAATCACACCTTCATGTTCGCAGGTGTCAGGCCAATGCACATGATTGGTGTTATGTGTTACCCTTATTACTTAAGTGAGTAATACAATTTAGATAAAAGGTGTGTCATATGAACCAACTGCCCACCTGATAAGAAAGTTACGTTTAGTCGCACTAGCATTACTCTTACAATAAATTAGTTCTCTCTTAGATTGTAATTCTGATGGACAAAACTGTTACTGTTACAATTCGTAGGCTGAGATTATAACATAGGTGTGGCAGTTTCGTATAATTATGATAATCGAACTCAATTCTTGATATCTGATAAGAATTGTTTATTGAATATAACTTTTGACAAGCTGTTTAATAAGGTAGCATATTGTAAAACAAGAATAACGCAGAAATTATTACAACTACGTAAATCACAACTGAAGTTTCCCAATGCTTACAGGAAGTAAATAGTGCATGAATGAGAAAATTTAACACTTATAATATACTGAAGGCGATCGATCAAAGAGGACGTCATTTTTAAGTACATTCTTTAACTGACAAAGGTAATTAAATCAACAATTTAACATTAATTTGTTGATTTAATTACAAAACTGTTTCAATTTATGTTATAATAAAGATGTATGTGGGTCATTCTGCGATAAGAGGTAATGTGTACGGCAGTCATTATAAAATAAGTTTTTTATTCTATGTGTTGTCATATCATGCAATAAATCATTGCATCTTAATGTACTTTATGAATAGCATTATGATTAAATGCCCAATTAAAGCACATTTTCCTGAAATTACAAATTGAAGTCTGAAAAAGTCTCTACCCTGGCCTGTCCCCTTGACGTTTTTAGTTAAACATGCAGAGAGGACGACCTTATTTGTTGCAGTTACCAAATCAGAGTATATTTAGCATAAATTTAAACAAGTATATTTGAATATTATAAGGAAAAAATACAAGAGCATTAGTTTATTTTCAATAATTTTTGAACTTTATTTTTGTCCCGCTTTTGTTTCGTATCTACCCTGGCTAATTACCGTCCGCTAATACAAACAGAAATAGTAGATAGCCATATTCAAAACGGAGCTCAAGGATCCGCATCAACGTGAAGTTAGTAATACTAAACACTTCAGCCATTAGATCGCTGTCATTGATTAGTTGACGCGATGTGACAGTGCAGTGTCAGCTAAAAAATTTAAATTATAACGAAAACGTCTCTCCCCTGCCGTATTTCCCCTGGCATGATAACTATCAGGGGAAATACTCGTTGACCAGGGGAGATAATGTAGATGCTCGTACATAATGTTTGAACAAAATAATTCAGATAAAGGTAGCTAATATAAACGTTCTTTGTTTATGGTCGTATTTTAATGATATAACACTACTAAATTATTGCACATAACATTGTTACAGATCATGGCACAATACAAAAAGTGAACCAACAAAGACTACATGCTATTGTTCTATCTGACAAAATTTGTTGCATTTAGCTCCAGCTATATGGGCGCACATACAGCCAATTTTAAACAGCTTGCCACCCGAAGTGGAAATCCTGCATTTTTGGGCGATGGATCCGTAACCCAATATCTTAACAAATACATGTTTTACTATCTTATTCGTTAATAGAATTTTACCCAAGCCTAATACGCTTTAGTTGGAATTGCCATGAAGCCGGACATGGTAATTGCTCCTGATGGTATTAGTGCTATCTGTAAAAGATCAGCATGCCGATTGGTGGCTAGTGGCAGTCATATAGCATTTCTGAGTAAATTGTCAGATGCTTTCCAGAAAAACTGTCCTAGCATTAATGTCCTCTTTATTGACGACAAAAATATCAACCTCTCGTATCTTGGAACTAAAGAACACATAGACTTTTCCTGGTACTTTGCGTGTCCATTAGGTGTCATGGAACATTCAAAAGAATTAAAGCTGCTTTTTGCAGTAAAAATATAAACTGTAATCACTTCAAAATTGGTGTCATGAGTAGAGCATGTAGATTTAATGAAAGATATAGTATATATAAGTATATATATACAATATATAAAAAAAGACTCACAATACTGATTATTACAAAGTAGTCTACTTAATTAGTATTAATCAAATAATACTTTAGTATTTGTTAAAAGGTACGATATTAAGTTGTTGATGCATATATTTTTTTTGTCAGACTCTAAATAAGCTCCACTTTTAGGATTAAAGAAAGGCTGAAATACGAAAATGATACTCCGATTATAAATGAAATATACTATTTAATAAAAGTTGATTTTAGTCATCCTTTTACTACGTAAAAGTCCCTCCCCTGGTCTAAAGTATCTACCCTGGTCGTGATGTCTCTGCCCTGTCCAATGTGTTTACCCTGGCCTTCTAAAAAGTAACTAAATATATATAAAGTGACTTGCCCTTACGTGAATGTGTACATAAAAGGACTGAAATCGGAATATGTGTGTACAATCAAAAAATTCCAACTTTTCCCTTTGGCCGCATCCTCTAAGGACTCAAACCTCTTATCGTAGAATGACCCATGTACAATCCATATTATGCACCATCCATATTGACCTATGTTTAATGGATTTATCAGAAAAAATATTTTCGAAATATTTTCGTTATTGTGTGTTATCCTTAGATCATAGACATTAGACGTTTCTACAGTTTAATAGATCTTTTTAAATAATAATTCCCGGTCGGCATGATTTTTCCCTTAAACGATCGATCGATTTACAAAAAGACCTCAATAAATTATACACCTTCCGCATGAACCACTTCATTCATTGGGGAAAACCGTATGAAAATCCGATAGGTAATTTTTGAGTTTACCGCGTTCAGATAGAGAGGTAAGTAGTGAAATTGACCGTATTTTTATTGAAACTGACGACCCGTATTTTTTTTTTATTCTGGATATTTATTATTATTAACTTATGTGATCGCAACGGGCAAGAAATTGACATTTCTATAACTTAGTATAGGAGTTAAGAGTCATAAAACATGATGTGAAAATAACATCGCGAAATGCAAGGCAGGGCTCAAGCCAACTTGATCATAAACTACGTGAGAGAAGTGGCAGTTTGGCAATCATTTCAAGACAATTGTTTGTTTTACGAATTATGAATGATTTTAGATGATCTGTAGGATTATAAAATAATCTTTTTCCGTATTTAATGGCTCAGCTGCGGTAGTAATAGTGCCTTGAAAGGGGTTAATCTAATTAAAACTATGTACTATAAATGCAGTAGGGATTTCAAGATAATGACACAGTGATTTCTATTTATTAGAATACTAACCCATAAAGAAAATTGACGCGACAGGTGATACGTACGTAATAAACTCTTGTAAAGTGCCGCAAATGCAAGTACGGTATGCAAATCTAGTACGGACTTGCGCTTCGACTGCCACTTGACCATTGTTGCTGATATGCCAATATATCGACTCCTATTAAAACCGTAAGCAGCTGAAAAATGCAGAGATATTTGTCTGAGAACGCATAAACATTACGTCGCTCAGACATTACCACTAAAATAGGTTTTGGTAATTTGCAAACTTATAGTCACTTGCACGATTAACTGATATCCCAAACATTATGTTATGACAACGGCTTGAAGGTATATGAATGCGTAGGGCGGAAATGCTTGGTTTGATTCACGTGTCACAAGCCAGTATACCAGCCATTCAATAAACTGGTCTACAGTAATTGCAATTTAATTCAAACCTATTCTGGCACATATCAATAATAAAGATCAAAGATTTCAGTGGATGGTGTCTTATAGGGTTCGTGGGGCTTTCGGCACCAGGGCCGTGGTTCCGGTTTGCATCTTTATAAAATTTATTTTTAAGTGGTATGTTGGAACCACAGATAAAAAAAACCAAGTTCCTGTTTCTGGAAAGTACGGTCAACAGATAATTTTAGGGGTTATCACGAACCTCCTGATAGCTCTTTAAAAGTATTCGAAAATTTCGGAAAATCAGGATGATCAAGTCAATAAAGTGGGTGAGCATCCCCGAATTGAGGGTTGTAACGGGGCCAAATGCCGGCCCTGTACTATGACAAATTCTAAAATACTATTAGGTGCCAATAATAAATAGATAATAATTATATAATATTCTATTTAATTAATAATGTTGAATTAGCTATTAGTAATAACGTCGAGTGGCGTACGTGGCCTAAATTAATTTATAATAATTTTGCCAAATGTGCGGGCTATGTATTTTGGCGAGATTCTTAATGATGACCGATGATTTTATTTGCAACGTCTCGGTCTAAAGCTGTGGTTTAAACTGGCAATACTAATTAATTGACGAGCGACACGCGAGTCGTCTCGCCAGATCCATCTTCGGGTGACGTTACACCTGTCACAATACCGACTCAGCCACAACACACCCTCGCAGTCTTCAACACAAACGCAATCAAACCCTAATGGAAACTACTACTAGCGATATAATATATCGCTAGTAGTAGTTTCCATTAGGGTTATATTATATAAGTAACATTTTACATAGCCGGAACTGTCATTAGTGTCACCTACTGCCATTCTCAGAAATTAAAATGTTCTTGAACTTTAGTCCTCACGCTTAATTTAAACATCAAATCAATTTGTTTTAGTAAAACATTCTTTTTAAAATTGGCAGCTTAAGAAATATGTGCAAAGCTCTGTATCGCTTGCGATTTTGCTAACCCTACGCGAAAATACACGACTTGTTAGCGCTACGTGTGAAGGTAGTCAGCGAATACGCATTTGTTTACGAGTTTTCTGTTACATAAGGTGGGGAATGTGGCCCACTCGTTGTGGAGTCTGTACACCTATTTATACGCTCTTTCCATTCCCGACTGCGTGACACATATTACTTACTCCAGTGACTAAGGGCGGGCTAAAGATAATTTTCCTGCAGCTCAACCATTAACCGAATTTTGCACGTCTGATTAACTTTTGTGTTTTTATCCCCAGGTTAATAAATTTAGCTATAACGGCTGTGTGTAAACAATAAAATATATTGATGTTTAATATAAATTGAATAAGATGTTGCTACAAATTTCGCTAATTAGCATATATGGATAATTGATCACCAAGTCCTAATTCAAATTATTCAATTTTCTCGGATCATACGACAACTCGGATCATACGACAACTACGCAATTGCTAATGTCAGTATCACTTTCAATCGTGATTGACTTAATACCTTGACAAGTGCGATTATAACATTTACCGGCTTACTAGACTTGATCGTCCTCTAACAGGTTGACAGTTTTTATTTCCATAAGTGTTATATCCACACACAATTAGTGTTCATAATCGTATTTTATTTATTTTAGTTTAAATAATTTGGAATTAACAATAAAATCTTTTATTTATAAACTGTTATTGCTGTTAGACACAATTTTAAGTAGTCTTTTTCGTTTATACTTACTTTTCAAAGATAATTTTAAAATGATATGGTTGTATTTCATTTAAGTATGTAAGTTAGACACTTGACTATAAATTACTTTCATTGTGATAACAATTTTAAATTAAGAAGGTAAATAACGTTCCATATCTAAGGTTTCAAGTCCGTAGTGTCGAAAAGAATTTGCACATTTTAAAGTTCTTTCAATAGTAATAGATGTTTATTTGTATTACTGTTATCAAACTCAAGCTGATAAGGTATAATTAGTCAACAAGTAGGTTAAGTCACCGCATGTTAGATAGTTTCAAAAACTATTTTCGAGAAACTCCTGCGCTGCAAAGCAATGTATTTTGTTTCGTACCGTCGCAGTGCCTGCAGCGCTTGGGCTCCGGGGGTGCGAGCTCGTCGCCGAGTTCGCGGTGTCGTACCGGCATGGCGGCGCATCCCGCGCCGGCACCGCCACCACCCGTCTGTCAAAACGAGGCTCGCGCGCTCCACCTCGACCGCTCCTCTAGAGGCGGCGGCGTCGCAGCTGCCACTGAGCTCAACCAACGAGCCGCCCGCCCCGGGCGGTAGGCGGCGCCCATTCCCAAGTTATTTTGGGCGGTTGTGACTCATGGCTCGAACTGCGCGTAGCGAGCGGCGCCTGCGCATCGCAGCCTGTGAGGCAAATGCCGCTTAAGCCTACACTCACATACCCTCCTGATTTTGTTTCTACCTTAAGCGCGACGTAACCTTCAATTCCATTTTGAAACCCATAATAATCGGGACATAAGAATGTAGTTCTATATATTGAGATAAAAATATTTAGACTACCTACTTTTGTTATATATCTTTGTATTAAATTATCAAACTGGTATATATTTATAGATTAAGTAGCTATAGAGTACCTGTTTAACTGCCAACATTTTGTGTCAGATCATGAGCACCAATTAAACAGGATCACAAAATAATCAAAGTCGACTCATACCCTAGTTACCCTTAGTTTTAGGAGAATACCATAGACTTTTAGAAAATATTCCTATATCTTAATACAAACACTAAATACCTCGGAAGTGACCCAATCAGTTACAGAATATTTATTTCTCTTAAGTTATAAAAATATCAGAACCTAAACCTGTTAAAAAAAACTAGGTCAACTACAGTGAGGTTCATCAAAAAAATGTAAACTAATACAAAGTTTTGGCAACTGGTAGCACTTCATCTCAGAAGACTAGTTAGCTCATGGCGCACATAGTCTATGTATATAGAATATAGTTCAAGTTAATTCAGTTCAGTTCAAGTCTCACGGTCAGTTTCTTTTGTTCATTTTTTATAATTATAACTAATGCTTTGATACATTCTTTAGTTGGTTTCACATTAGAGTTAGAAGGTAAAATTATTTTGATTTCTGTGAGATTGTGTGATTATGACTATTCACATAAATTAATGTTGTTGGTTAAGTGTTATTGTTGGTTCCTGATGTGTCAATAAATTTTAGATGTGTTTTGGTTTAATTATTTACTCATTCTCAAATATAAATATATATAAAAGGGCGAACATTGTCCTTAAATAGTGGACGCATTATTACAAACATATCTGATGAAATAATTTATGTTTGATGATGACTATGATTTTGTATTAAATGTCTGCCCTGGTCTCAATATTTTTAGCAAGCATTCCTTTATTTATTTTAAACCATTTAAAGCAATATTAATATCAAAAAGTAAGCATTTTCTTTAAATAAATTTTGATAAATAACTATAAACAAAAACAAAAGCTGTTAGGGGTATATTGAATGTCAGTTGACTACATTACAAAACCTGCTAGTGACACATTAATAGTTTAACAACTATTGATGTGTCACTAGCAGGTTTTTTTGGCAATGTAACCATTGTAGCAATCCTAAGAACTGGCCACAGTTTTGATGCTTGTTTAACAAAACGGAACACCAGCCAAGACATCTTTAGGTCTATGTTTACATATAGTTCTGCACAATGAGTGAACTCTGTGTTGTGTGCATCGCTACAGCAATACGATCCTTAGAGTGCATCGCCTCAGCAATACGATCCTTAGAGTGCATCGCCTCAGCAATACGATCCTTAGAGTGCATCACCTCAGCAATACGATCTTTAGAGTGCATCGCCTCAGCAATACAATCCTTAGAGTGCGACAGCTACTGTGCCTACTTATCATGCTCTTGAATATAAAAATATAAAATGATCTCACTCTGTATTTATGAGTGCAGGAAAGAAAGCATGATCTATACTAATACAAAAATTGATTGATTATCTTTGAAGAATTTTCAACATCTTGTTTAAGATAACAAATAACAGCCTAAACAAAACACACATTGCATCACTAAATGCATTTATACTATAGGACCTTGTAGCATGATTTTTATAATTAATCAAATTTAGTATGCTTTTTGATTGAACCGACTAACAGGCATTACGTATTGGCTAGTTATTTTTAAGCAGTCTAAGGTTAGGATTACAATGAACATAATTTAATTTTTTCAGTTGTGTTATTTCATATTCTCTGCCAATAAATTATGTTGATATATAGTTATTATTCTAGTTTACAATTCTTTTACCATATTTTTTTTATGGTATAGGGGGCAAACAAGGACAGGGTCACCTGATGGTAAGTGATTACCGTCGCCCATAAACACCTGCAACACAAGCGTCACAGGTGCATTGCCGGCCTTTGAGGTGGGAGTATGCTCTTTTCTTGAAGGTTTCAAAGTCATATAGTTAATTATGATATAAGATTTAAAATAAATTATAAAACCGTATTATAAATTATCCTTAACCTGTAAACAATATAAAGACCAACTAAGATTGCTTGCATTTTCAAAAGACAACTTTAATTTTAAGAATCATCTGTCAAGTTCATTAAGCTTCAAGAATACCTAAGTTCTAAATCTTGTATCGAGTAGTTAGACGAACTTAAGGAGTTAGGAAGTATATAGTAATTCAGCTATTGACTAAGCCCTAGTTGCTAAGTTTCATCTTTAGTTTATTTTTTTAAGGCAGCAATGTGTGGCAAACGGCAATGTTTTCCCTTTACAATCCCCCCCTTACAATCCCTTAATTACAAACTTATATCAAGAGGATTTGAAAACCTTTTCTTATCTTTACTTTTTCATTTTTCTGGGCAAATATAAAACATTTATTTCAAATGATATTATTCAAATCAAAACCATTTATTTCAATTAAACCAATCATAGATATTTTTGAATTGTCAGGAAAAGTATCTGTAAATAGCTTAAACAGCATTTATTTAGTATTATTCTACATTTATTACACTATCATAAAATTTATTTGTTTCTGAGTTAGACAAAGAAGTTTTGACTTAGTCATGCAGAGAACCTTATAAAAGAGAAAATAAAATTGTAAATGTAAATTTACTTTTAATTAGGGTGATTATTTATGGTATAATGTAATTATACTTTTAAGTATAAAAAAAATATGACTAATACTCAGTATGTACATACATACAGTTAGACAGATGTTTTATAAAATTCTTGGTGCCGAAAAGAGCCAACACAATCTCACCAAGAACTTTGAAAGTATGTAACTTATTTTTTGACATTAAACAATTTCCATACAATATATTTTGCCTGGAAGAGATTGCCTTGTGCGATAAGGCCGCCAATTGTAGGTAGATAGATAGAACATTCTTTATTGTACACCACAGTTGAACAGGAATTAAACATAGTAGCAGTTTATAATAGGCGGCAAGTACAATGGGCGGTCTTATCGCTAATAGCGATGTCTTCCAGACAACCTTTGTATGGAAACACAGAGGAAAATAAAATTGTACAAACTTATCTTTAGTTGTAAGATTTTGTATTTTCTTTTCAATACCTGGTGTACAATAAAGAGTATTATTATTATTAAATACAAGAGACTCAATTAGTATATAATTTACTAAAAAAAAGTCATGATAAATACTTTGAAGTGAATATTTATAATGGCATATAAAGATATAGTCAATGTGTCAGGTTTTAGATAGCATAATTATAGCATAGGTAATGAAAATGATGGCAACATAAGCCAATATTCAGGCACATTGAAGGTGCATGATTTTATAAGGTACAATAAATAATGTTTTGTGTCGTCTTGAATTTTAAAAATTGCGTAAAAATTTTGTTCTTATTTTTATGCATTTCAACACACTATGATTAACAGTTTTGAATTTAGGGAGGCCATTCCAACAAAAAAGTATACTACAATTTATTATTTTAACCTTTTACCAATGTACTATTTTTTAGAATCATTTGGCATCGTTTTCAAGAAGTAAAAGAAAATGTTTATATTCAAGTAATATTTAATATACTTAAATCTACCTTCAATAACAAACCTTCGATAATACAACAAAAGGAAATAAGGAGACAAACAAGGGGTAATTAAATATAATCAATAAATGATTGACCGAAAAGTTATTATTAACTTCTTAAAACGTAGTGTCTGGTTACAGATTAAAAATCTATAACATTATATTGAACTGTTTGCAATGCGATTTCGTGACTATCCTTGGAGGTGTGTCACTTTTTCTATTATCAGAAGGAATGTTTATTATCCAAAGAGCTAATGAGAACCTCACAACAGAACGTGACATCGCAATAATAACTAGAAATAGATCAAAACGAAACAGATTGAAACAACTGTGGGCGGCTACGTAAAACCTACCTTTATATTGAAATTATTGTCTCCTGCCACAAAATCCGACTGAAAGAGGTTGCTGATTAAAAAATTTAGTCTAAATTCACTGATATTCCGTTACACCACGTCACTGTTATTTATTATTACACAAACATAAGATAAATACGCTCTTCATTTCTGCCATTTTGGATTTTTGAAGAATGTTGCCATTTCTTGCCATCTGATTTGACATTTAGTGATTAAAAAAGAAAAATTGAACATGAGTCATTTTAGTCAGGGAAGTCTTGTTGTTGTTTTTATTGGCGGACCGATAACAAAAAAACGGAGAAAACATACTAAAGCACTTTTATTACATTGATCCTAAAAAAACTAAATACGCTAGTTCAATCATACCTATTTTTCGTCTTTTTGATTGTAAACTTACAATTTCGTGCAGAACATTGACCAACTTAAATAAGGGGTCATCAATAAATTACGTCACACGTTAAGGGGGGGAGGGGGTCAGCGAAGTGTGACAAGGGGTTGGAGGGGGTCAACGAAGTGTGACAAGGGGTTGGAGGGGTCAAAAGCTTCCTAATGTCATCTGTTAAAATCTAAAGTATTAAACATAAAACATTACCTGTAAACGAAAGACTACGCTACTACTTTTATTTTAAAAAAATTAGAACTGCTCTTTTCAGTTCTGGGTGTAAAATTGCAAAATATGTGACGTCACTCCAGGGAGGGGAGGTCTACAAATGTGACCACCTATGGCAAAGACGGGGAGGGTCCAAAAATTATGAAATTCGTGTTTTTATTGAGTTTAGAATGAAATCCCTCCAAGGCGTTCTGTATCTTTGCCCAAAAACTGTTCATATTCAAATCGCGATTTTTATTTTAAACTAGCAATCCGCCCTGGCTTCGAATGGGTGGCAGAGACATCTTCAACAATCATTATCATATTCCAACCAATTTACACAAAACCTTAACAAATTATATACTTATATGTTCCTCATGAATCGCTCTATCTATTGGTGAAAACCGCATGAAAATCCGTTCGCGGCGGAGGACTTTGTTTTATAACATGTAGTGATATACTCATAGCCATAAGCCATCTAGTTAAGCTTCATTTGGTAGAAGTGGAATTACTGAAGTAAGACCAATAATCCTCGTTTGGCCCTTCGGTATTAATTTTAATAATTTTCGCTTCCTCCACAAAGCTTTATGCCAGTGGTAATAGCAGCCGCGCATTTCTATTTCTAGATAAACTTCTTGTATGGCATTTATGGTTCCTTTTTCAAAATGACAATGGTACCTAATAGGTTTGAACTAAAGTAGTGTTTGTATACTCTTTGGGTTTGAAATTACCTACTCCATTGAGATTTAATTAAATTATACAATTATATGATTATTGTATGTCACTTGTGTTTTATTAGGTAATAACGCAAATGTTTTATTTATTTATTTATTAAACTTATAACTATTATTACAGGTTAAAAACCTAATGCAATAGCTAAGCAACTATACTAATTTCTGTATGCCCTATTTTTATATACTATGAATAGTGTTATTTTAGTGAATTCACTCAGTGAACAATAAAATATGTCCGTCTCCTCGGCAACGAGATTTAGTGTGCGAAGCGCTCGAGACAGAGGCGCCTCATTGAGAAGATTGGTGCGCCCTGTTGGCACCGCCAGCAGCCGGGGCCGGCGTCGCCGCCACACGTACCTATCTGGTACACACAACCTTACCATACCCAATATATCTGCATTGTGTATCCTGCCTCTAATAATCATAAATAAATATTCTATTAGCGTGAACTCCCTTCTGACCCTCAACTCCTATCTATCCCACTAGTTCCATTGAGTTGTCCCATCATGGGACAACTAAGACGATTACGTCCCAGTAGTTCCATGGGACAAGTGGAACTAATATTTTTATCCCAAAAGTTCTATTGCAATGAATTGTTCTAAAAACAAATGAACATCATGCCCAAAGCAAATGTATTGCATTCACGCCGATTTAGGAAGTGATATCAATAGTAATAACGTTGTCCCGTTACTTTATGCCTTTATGTCACATAAAGACGAAAAGTGTTACACGATATTATTTGAACTGATTTTATCACAACTGCTTTGGCGACCACTTAAAGTGACAGTTGATTTTAAACAGGCAGTTATTAAAGCATTGGGCAAAATCTGATATCACCACATGGTAATTCGTCCGAGATATGCTTCCATCCTATGTTTATCATATTTTCCGGTAAAAGTGGCATAGCACAACATAAGCCAACAATCCTGTTTGATTTTTTTGAGTCCCAGTGCTTTTGCTTATCTTTTTATACTATTTGAAAAATGATAGAAACATCCTTTTACGATAGTGTTTGGAAATGTATTGCCCAATGCTTTAATAACTGCCTGTTTAAAATCAACTGTCACTTTAAGTGGTCGCCAAAGCAGTTGTGATAAAATCAGTTCAAATAATATCGTGTAACACTTTTCGTCTTTATGTGACATAAAGGCATAAAGTAACGGGACAACGTTATTACTATTGATATCACTTCCTAAATCGGCGTGAATGCAATACATTTGCTTTGGGCATGATGTTCATTTGTTTTTAGAACAATTCACTGCAATAAACTTTTGGGATAAAAATATTAGTTCCACTTGTCCCATGGAACTACTGGAACGTAATCGTCTCAGTTGTCCCATGATGGGACAACTCAATGGAACTAGTGGGATAGACAGCTCACTCATTGTATGCCAACCATGCCTAGAACAAACAGAGTTGGATACATGAGTGGGTAGAAAGGATACACTCCGTATAGGCGTAAATATAAAAACCTAATGAATTTGTTTTGTGCACGCTCCAACATGAGACTATGTTTAGTTTCATGTGGAGCCCAGACGACCGCGTTGCATTCTAATTGGCTCCTCACCAGTGCATTATATACAGCAACAATTGCTTTAATACTTGTGTAATTTCGAGAAGTACGTAATAAGAAACCCAAATTTCTGAAAGCCTTCTTACAGCACTTGACTGTAAGAAGGCTTTCAGAAATTTAAGACATGCCTCTAAAATCATAGTTGAGAATATGGTTTTAGAGGCATGTCGTTTGTGGTTTCAACAGAAATTACCAATATCCCCTAGAATAATATATAATTGATAAAAGGGTTTTGGACAACATTTGAAGGTAAAACCAACTTCTTCGTAATTTGTAAATGTTGTTTCATTTACGCCTAAGGTCCTATTCCTTATTACATTAACAATGAACGCTTGTCATAGGTGGTAATGTCACTAAAATATCTAATCCTTTGCTTTTTAAACGATTAATACGTCTCTCGTTTAGTTCGGGTAGATTCCTTTACCGTATCTTTCAAAAGAGCAATTTCTTTTGCAACTTCATTTTTAGACAAATCAGGCGTCCACGAATGATATGTAGTCTTTGAAACGATTTAGTCACTTCAGTGTAATAAGTAGGTAAGTCAGTAAATATAAATTGTAAGAATAAAATAGCAGTTTGATCCAATGACATTAACTAAAAACATCTTGGTTTTGGTTTGACCGCTCACATTTGACAAAGCAAATTATACATACTAACATTAATTCAGGTTTGCCAGTTAAAGTAATGGTGCGTAAATGTAGCATCGCTCTATAAACCGGATGGCTCTTGATGCTCTCTCGAGTTCTCTCACCAGTCTGACTATGCGTTTATTGCCCGTTATGTCCCATATTCCACCCAGACATAACAATGTCTGGAATATGGGAAAAAAGAATTTTAGAAGAAATAACTGCCCGCGGTCCACCCAGGTGAACTACGCAGGTAGACCACGGGCAATAAACGGGATCGACTAGTAGAACTTGACGGTCGGACCACGGGTTATTTTGATAGAATAATTTTTGAACTACCGTTTACTATTTCATTTGCTTATATCATAAAATTTATTTTGGAAAATGGTGCTGTAAGTTCGTAAAGCCTCAACTAAAATTGAAACTTAGATCAAGCGAAGACCCCTCTATAGGATTTCACGATTGAAAAGTAAGTAAATTGAAGAGAGCTGAATAAAATGTTTCATAGCTTATCATATAAATTACATTTAATAACAGAAATAAAACATTGTAACAAAAACAATTTGTACACATAATTTAATAAAAATTAATGCACATATCATATCGCACATTATCCTAGTATAATTATTGTAAACTAAACAACATTGAACTATGCCACAATTTTCTAGATTGGCAACAATATTAGAATAAATAACCATTATAAATATAGTGCGACAATATTATTATATGGTATTTTTTTAAGATTTTGTTAGTAAGAACACCCTAATGTTACCCTTATACATTATGTGGTGTGGGTAGCCTCTCGCTGGAAAACATGGTTATGGCCGGGGTGGGGGGTGCGAAAGAGCAAGGGATTCCGCTACCTCGTTCTGCGATGGAGTGATGTTCAAAGAGGCGTCTGAAAGAGAACGGGAGAGAACTACTCTTCTATCGTCTCACAGAAGACGCGCCAGGCGCCGTAGAAGCAAAATTATTTCCGGCCTCCATGAGCGCTTGCCTGAGGGTGATGGGCAGGGTTACTTGTCGCTCTGGCAGAATCAGGCTCGAGCTCGGCGGCATGACGTGTTCCAGGCGCGCCTCTCTAAATGGGAAGGGGCAAGGCCCCCGTACCAAACAGTGGGGTCGCCTGTTGTTGTACAGGGGGCTAATTCTGACGGGGTTCACAGGGATTTCCTTTCTAGAGTCTGACACCTGAGTCCCTGGCATTAGGACCCGTGACTGACTACTTCCACACGAAAAAAGAGGTATTATGTTATGTAACTTGGCAAGAAATGATAATGAATTATGTGCAGTCCGTACAATGTTTCTGGATTCTACTCTTGAAATGTAGGGTTTAAAAAGAGGAAAAGCGCTCTTAGCACCGATAAAATTACGTCTCAAAATATGATAGCCGTAGTTTTGGTTTTAACCACGCACAAAAAAAACAAGTTTATCGTACTATATTACAAATAGTTATAAATACATTAAAATTTATATTATATTAATATATATATTTATAGATACATTTCAATCACCAAAAAGAAAGTGTTTTACCGTACCGTACGCTTAATAGTACCTTTAATACGAAATATATTTATAAATTATTCACTGTGTAATTAATAAATAATCTTAAGATTCATGCTATCAGGTAAACGTGAAATTAAATAATGAATAGTCCTCATGTACTAATTCTAAACTAATTTATGAGTAGACTATGCTGACAATATTATAGTTTATAGTATTGTAATTAATAGGCGGGCAAACACTGGAATTTAATTAAAAACTATTAACCAAACGATAATGAGTATAATTATGTTTTTTTACACAATATTAATGCCTGGTTATAAAAATAAATAGTACTAAAATAATTTCGGGCGATAAGTATTTAGTAAGAGCCATAAATACAAATATTTTTTAATTGGAATAAACCATTTCATTATAGGTTAGCTTCTATTCACCAAATATTTTATAAGTTATAAATTGTTTCACCGATTACAACAAATAAAGTCAACATTTATCAGAAGTAACTATTAACAAATTACTAAAGGTAAACAGAAGAAGAAATATAGAAGGGTTTTTAACACTGCCAATAATCAATTGGTTTATTCTATGCCTAATATAGCACAATCTGACACATATTATTTGGTAAATAGTTAAAATTTATTGCATATTTACATTGTCATCTCATCATGTAGCTATTTAGCTTCAATTTCGCAATTGCCGTTTTGTTTAACATGTTGTGGTTCTTTTTTCAACGCCTTTATAATGGCCGTCTCTTTTTGTTCCTTACGCGAGTTTCGCACTTCGAATTCAAGTCGATGACGTATTATTCGTTGTACTATGTCCTCTGTGGTCATGGTATTGCCAGAGTTCAATATCTATGAAAGAGGTTAAATAGAGTTGTTATAGTTAGTTTTGTTTAAGGGTACAGTGTTACTGCGCAATTCAGAGCAGTTTCGAAATGACTTGTATGAAACAGCTTAAGGATAGCTTCAACAATATAAATTTACCGATTTATATGGACGAAAGCAAATTGCGTACTGATAGTCTTCAACTAGAGGAGGGGTTACTACAAATATACGACTCATTTACAAGACAAATAATTAACAAATAATTACCTTAAAACATCCACGTTGCTTGGGAACCTTGTAGGGATCGGATCCATCAGCGTCAGTCGCTATGGTAGTGACGCCATGGCACACCACCTTTACTCGGAAGTGATCCATCAGCTCGGCTGTGACGCTATACGGCGCACCGATTACTACTTCATGAACGTACTGCAAGTAAAGATAAAATAATAACTATGCAGGATAAGTTGTAGGATTAAAGCTCCAAAAAGACTTTGGAATTATTAACCCTTGGGGTTAATGTAGATGGATGCGTTGTGAATTTTCAATAGTAGGGTACGTTGATTTTGTTATTTGGACAAAAGATACCGCTAGCTAGCTAATATGCAATTTCAACAAGTCTATAAGTAAAAAATCCCAGTTTAAAAATTATCCCACTTACTATATACCTTATTATGCTGATGTACAAGAAAATATAACTTAATAATAATAACTTGACACACCTCACACACGGCCGTCTGATCCCAAACTAGGCAGAGCCTGTACTATAGTAACCAGACTGCTGATAAACATGCTTATATATTTCTAAATACATACATATTTTAGATAAATTACACCCAGACACAGAACAAATGATCATGCTTATCACATAATTATTTGTCTTGAGTGGGAATCGAACCCACGACTTCTGGCTCAGCAGTCAGGGTCACTAGCCACTAGACCAATAGGCCAGTCAGATTCATATTAAAGTGAAGTAGACTGTTACGACAATACACACCTTGCAGGCAAGAACTGATAGCACTCGTTCGTGTAGATTCATGATGGGATAGTTTGAACCTTTATATCTGTTCACTTCCAGGTCGGTGTGTAGGCCTACGATTAGAAAATCGCCTTGTTTGTGCGCCGCTTCTAAGAAATCAAGATGTCCTACGTGAAACAGATCAAAAGCGCCCGCAACGTATACTACCTGTAAGAAAATTTGTATTTTGAAATTCAACCAAAATGGCGTACATATATAGAAGAATATATGGCGTTAGATTTACCTAATGCGCATACAGATACGTCAAATATGCGTAGCAAATAATAATGTTCCGTACAGATTGCACAATATGCTACGCACAATAAATCGGAATAAAAAATAAAGATTGGAAGACAATTAATCTAACGCTTTCTGAGATTTGCGGTTAGAAACATACGGAAGCTGAATTTTTATATACTTATACATAGCATACATGTAGATTGAATTGAAAATTTCAAGATAATTCATTAAATACGTATAAACATACCACCATAAACATACGGAAGCTGTATAAAAGCTTTTTATATGTACATATAGATTGATTTTTTCATCTATATATTAGTGAGTTTTGAATTAACATTAAAAATGTGTGTCTATGAAGTTAGCGTAGCCAAGTCATAGGGCCGTAATAAAACTTTCACTATATATTTTTTTGCTAATTATTTGCTATTTTTTTGGCAAATAATTAATTTTTTTGCCATAGCCATTTCCGAAAAACAATGATCCTGCTGACTTGATACTTAAGCCAGCGTAGCCAACCCTATATCTCCGGATCTCTTACACTTATCAAAACAGGCTTTGTGGCATATTTTTTTGCTAATTATTTGCTATTTTTTTACCGTAGAGTAAAATGGTCCTGCTGACATATAACTCAAGCCAACGTAGCCAACGAAAAGTAGGTATAGCACACCTAACGCTATACATATCGACTAATAACCAAAATATCGTAAAATTCGAATGTATTACTTTTAGTTTATTTATGTTTAAGACTGCTCAGAGAGCCTCTGTAAGCCACTTAGTAAGTGTAATGCCCAAATTATTTAATAATTACTTATTTCCGATAAAAATGTAGGTTATATGAACTCCTTTGCTCAATCTACGTTTCTTGTAATTAACTGTTTGTTCAATAAATAATGCATTGTAAAATATGATATAATTAATCGTAACTCATAGGTTATTTTTTTTCAAGTCGTGTCAAAAATTTCTTCCAGAACTATAAAAATTAATTAAGAGAAGATTGAAATTAAAAGACAGAAACGAAATATGTAGAAATATGCTGGAAGATAATTTTCTTACATTACAATAGCCTTAAGCGAAAACTGTATTACGGAGAAAATGACGTATATAACTTATAATTTACTTATAACATTTTTTCGATTTGTTCTTATTGTCCTGGTGCTGATAAGACTCTCAGGCGGTGGCGGAGCAACTTCTGCTTCTACTGAAAGCTGAGCAGAGTTACTCATTGGTGGTTCGTCGTCTGACGGAGATGCAAGCTCACTGCTTGGTAGCACCGGTTCCGAGTCTATGTGCTGTGGTTCTGCCACCGGCTGCGAGTCAAGGAGCTGCGGTGCTAGCTCCATCCTCCCCGGTGCGAAGTCCGTAATATTCGGAGGTACTGGTAAAAATACTTCACCGATGAAACAGTGCCTGGATTTTTGATTTCCATCCGCGGTGATGGCGCCTTTATCCTTAATAATTTGATTTTTGTGCCTTTTTAAAACAATTTTTGATGCGAAACCCTCGATTAAATATATCATCTTTCCCACTCTGTATGATTTTTCCTTTTTGCCAGCTATATTTATTTTTGTTTTTATATTTTTTATATAATATATGCTTATCTTCTTTGAATCCCTCTCTATTTAGCCCTCCGTAGTATTTATTCTGTAAACACTGTTTATCGCGTACGTGAGCAGTGAGATCGGCGGGCGCTAGAGACAATTTTGGGTTAATTAAATCCAAACGCGATCTCAGTGGTCTGCCGTATACTAAAATTGCTGGAGACCTACCTGTTGTTGAATTAATAGAATTTCTATAGTCGAGTAAATATTTTTGCAATTTGTTGGCCACGTCTCTTTGCACTTGAGTTGCCAAGAGTGCACTTTTAATACCCTTTTTAATAATTTTTACAAATGTTTCCACTTGGCCATTGCTGGAAGGGGAATAAACCGGCGTTGTCAAATGTTTGATGCCATTTAAATTGCAAAAATGTTTAAATTCGTCTGATGTTAAGGAAGTACCGTTATCACTCACAATGCAACTGGGGATACCAAACCTGGCGAAAACCTCACATAATCGTGAAATGACTTTGGGAGACCCTATACCATTTTTCATGTCAAAACATTCCACCCATTTACTATACGCATCGACTATCACTAGGTATGTATGACCATTCAGTGGTGCTAAAAAGTCGATGTGAATTCTATCGAAAGGTTGCTGCGGAAATGGCCAGGGCGCGAGGGACGCGCGCGGTGGTAAAGGCCGGAGCTGTCTACAAATTTCGCAAATATTTATAGGTTTTTCTATAGCCGCATCTACACCTGGGAACCAGAATCGCGATCTCGCCTCCGCTTTGCATTTAACGATGCCTAAATGAGAGCTATGTAGGTCACATAAAATGGGTTCTATAAGACTACCTCGAATTACAACTTTATGACCCCTCATTAAACATCCATCTTCGTACGCCAACTGTGTGCGACATAAATAATAGGGCTTAATACTAATATGACTCACTTTACGCGGCCAGCCCTTTTGTACATATTTAATAATCTTTATTAAAGTTGCATCTTTGGCTGTTTCCTGACGTAACCGCTCGGTAGTGATTGGCAACGTGCCTTCGGTAATAAAATTTAGGTACGCAGCGGAATGGACAGCGCGACCCGGGCACACGCAGGCGGTCGCCTCACTCACTGCGCACGGCGGCTGCGAGGCGAGTAGTGGGGCGACTGGGGCGTGAGACGGGTAGTCGGCACTATTGTGTTCGCTACGAATGTATTCAATATTATAATTATACGCCGCCAAAAAAATAGCGTATCGTTGGAGTCTGTTTGCCGTTATTTCTGGTACACCATTCTTGGATCCGAAAATGTAAATAAGTAGTTTATGATCGGTGCGGAGAGTAAACAGTTTTGATCTCGCATATAAATATTGATGGAATCTTCTAACCCCAAAGATTATAGCTGTCGCTTCTTTTTGAATCTGTGCGTATCTCGTTTCGGCTGAATTCAAAGTTCGCGATGCAAAAGAAATAGGTCTTTCAATTCCATCGGCGTCTATCTGCGATAGAATAGCCCCCAATCCTGTAGGTGACGCGTCTACTGTCAGTATCAACTTCGCGTTGGGGTCAAAATGAGCCAGTACCCGGTCTGATGATTTTTTTTTTTTATTTCTATGAAAGCTTCATTATGGTTGGATGACCACTTCCATTGGTTCTTTATTTTTAATAAATCGTATAAGGGCGATAAAATAGTGGAAGCGCGGGGTATAAAACTCCTGTAATAATTAACCAACCCCAGGAATGATTTCAGTTGGGAGACATTCCCTGGTATTGGTGAATCTAAAATAGCCTTTACTTTTTCTTGCGATTTTCTAATACCGTTCTTATCGATTATGTGACCTAGATAACTTATTTCATTTTTTTAAAACTCGCACTTGTCTTTACGCAATGTACTCACTACTCAATACTTCGTTGAGCCTTTTTAAGTGCTGCTGTTTATTAATACTACTTATTAAAATGTCATCAAGGAATATGGAAACCCCCTCGAGACCAGCAAGAATACCATTAATTGCTCGTTGAAAAATTGCTGGTGAGCAGCTTAACCCAAAAATTAGCCTTTTATATTTAAAAAGACCTTTATTAGTATTTATACAGGTGATATTATTTTGATCATTAATTACTAATTGCTTGTATGCCATAGACATATCTAGTTTAGAAAACTGTTCCCCACCGTGTAACGCCGAAAACAGTTCAATTGTTGGCAAGGGATATTTTTCTACCAAGAGCTGTTTATTTATTGTTTGGGAATAGTCGGCGCACAATCTGACCGATCCATCTCTCTTAAGCACGGGTACGATTGGCGATGCGTAAGCAGAATATTCGACAGGCTCTAATATATCTAAATTAACTAAGCGGTCTAATTCTTTGTTTACTTTGTCTTTCAGAGCGAATGCCACCGGTCGCGGCTTAAAGAACACCGGTTTCGCATCTGGTTTTAATTGTAGATTAACTTTGTATTTGTTAAAGCAGCCCAAGCGATCAGAAAAAATACTTGAATACTTTGAAGTAATTGTTCAATATCTTCTAAATCACTCTGACTACTACAATAATTAATGGGGGATATTTGTAATTTAAAATTTTAAATTAAAAATGAAATCTCGACCAAGGAACGGCGGTCCACCGTTTTCTATAATAAACACATCTAAGAACTTTGTTAGGCCGTTGTAAGCAAAAGGGAGCCTCGTCATTCTAAGAGTATGTATGTGTCCGCCAGTATATCCTATTAATTTATTTTTGCTAGGTGACAACGGTACACTAGCAAAACATTTTTTGTAAGTCTCCTCCGAAATCGCAGTAACGGCAGATCCACTATCTACTTGGAACTTTAAATTAACATTATTTACCTTTACCGTTTCTAGCAGTGCAAACAGTGCTCCTATGAGCACTGTTTTTGCAGCGAATGTTAAAAAACTCACCATCGTTACTCATTACTCATTACTTTATTGCATTCCAAAATTACATTGGTAAGGTGTTAAATATAAGGGTAGACTCAATTATGGACCCTGTTGGGCACAGCAAAGTTTTCATTAGGAGAGAGGAGGAAGAGAGCTATTTATAAGAATAATACTAAGAGTTAACTATATTTTATGCTTCAATAAATAACTAAATCATGTATTTTTTGTTTTATTTGTGTTTAAATTTATGTAATGTATTGCTATTGATGGCACATTAAAAACCATAATAAAATGTATGTATTATGTATTTCTTATAAAATAAAAATATAAAATTATAGTAGAATGTGTAATGTCTTGTGTACTTTAAAATAAAAATAAAAAGTACAGTGTCTTATGTATTTTATATGTATTTATTGTCTTATCTATAGTTATCATTATCAATGATATTTTTAATAATTTTACTATTTATCTGTGCTTATAAAGTAGTTTTTATATTTCTGCTTTTTTTATTTTTATGTTTTATTATTCTGTTCACGGATTTATTAAAACATGTCTGTTATATTTTTATAATTATTTAACAAATTTGTATGTCTATAAAATGTTTAAGCTAGAATTATTTCTTTGGTTTGTTTTATATCATATTTGTATTTTGTCATTAAAATATTCATTTAATGTGTAATAGGCTTTGTTTGTAAGAAACAATTTCAGTTTATTAATAAAAGTGTTATATTTATTTTCTTGTTTTAGGGCCTCAGGCAACTTGTTATAAATTTTTACAGACATGACTAGGGGACTTGGATGAGTGCATTTTTAACCGGGAAGTGGGTAGATTAAGTCTGTGTTTGTGGAGTAGGGAGTATTGTTTTTGTTTATCTTCGTTTTGTATGGAATTCAGGATATTTACGAACAAATTTGCAAATTTCTAATATATAGATGTCTGTTAGGGTAAGAATTTTGTATTTTTGGAAAAGGGGTTTGCAACTTTCAGTGTCTTCTATGTTTCCTAATATTCTAATTAATTTCTTTTGATGAACGATGAGAGAAGGTGCTTCTGTGCTATTTCCCCACAGGATGATTCCATAGCTAAGCCATGCGCAAGCATAGGCGTAGTAGGTAACCAGTACGGTATGCAGGTTTGTAGCCTTCTTAACTTCACGAAGTGCGTATGTGAATTTTGAAATTTTCGCTTTTATTTTTTGGACATGAGATTTAAAGTTTATATTTGTATCTGAATTCGTGTACTGTTTCGAGTTGTGTTCCGTTAAAATTAAAGTTTATATTTAAGGGTGCTTTTTGATAGGGGTGGAATGTTATTATCTTTGTTTTAGTAAAATTTATTTCGAGGTTATGTTGGTTCATCCAGGTTATTGTATTAGTGAGGGTTGAATGTAATATTTTGTTTACGCTATCTTCAGTTTGGCAAGAAGTGAGTAGGGAGATATCGTCTGCAAATTAAACGCAAG
This sequence comes from Euplagia quadripunctaria, assembly GCA_963859945.1. Taxonomy (NCBI): domain Eukaryota; kingdom Metazoa; phylum Arthropoda; class Insecta; order Lepidoptera; family Erebidae; genus Euplagia; species Euplagia quadripunctaria. The sequence goes on from OY982574.1 coordinate 8,963,172, forward strand.
GCCCGTCTATGGCTTTGGGGAGATCGTTTACGTATTTAAGAAATAAAAGGCAACCGATCACGCTACCTTGAGGAATTAAGGCATATATAGTTTTTGTATCAGAGCGTATCTTTCTTATTTCTTTGGTATGGTAGTTAAAATATTCTAATTCTACTATTTGCTTTCGCCCGTTTAGATAGGATGAGAAACAGTCATAGGCCGAACCGCGAATGCCTATATTGTATAGTTTTTGTAGTAATATATTATACTGGACCTTGTCGTAAGCCTTTGTCATGTCGAGTAGAATACCTACGGCATATTCTTTTTTATTTATAATATTAAGAGCTGCTTGGACGTATTTGTAGACTGCTAGAGTAGTTGATCGGTTCTTACGGAAGCCGTTTTGGCATTCATTAAATATATTATATTTTTCGCAGAAGGCGTTAATTCGGTTACACATAACTTTTTGGAATATCTTAGAGGCCGTGGGTAAAAGGGCAATGGGGCGGTAATTGCTAGGATCTGTTCTTGATTTATTTTTGAAAATTGGTTTTATAACTGATATTTTTAATTGATCGGGGTAAGTACCTTCTATGAAAGATTGATTAATTAGATGATAAAAAGGTGTAGTCAGTTCGTCTGCACAGTATTTTATAAGACTCGGTAATTCAACTACCCCGTGGCTGTTTTTATTTTTTAAAATTTTTAGGGTTCTATTTACTTCGTAAGCTTCAACTGTTGTAAGAAACATTGTATTTCATCGTTACCCTCGCTCGCTGATCCTGACCCCATGTGATTCACCTTTTTAACACACACATTACGCAAATGACCCTTTTCGTTGCACTTTTTACACGTGTAATTTTTAAACCGACAGTTATTTATATTATGATTTGTACGGCCGCAAACGGTACACTTTTTTGTAACTGTTTTCGACATCGCCGATGCCTTCTCCATTTTGTAGACCTCACCGGTGACAGCGTCGCTCGTTCCAGCTGATACCGTCTGTGGAGGTGTCGAAGATGCCCCCCTACGAGCACTTCGAATATTCTCTGCCAATTCTACAGCCTTACTAAATGTTAGATCTTCCACCTTCTTCGTGAACAGTTTATCCCGTTCAGAGCCTGGCAGCATCCCCAGTACAAATCTGTTCAAAAGATCGTCCTCGATGTTTTTGAAGTTACAGTGCATCGCAAGACCCTGTAATCGAGCAGGCTACTGTGCGTGATCTTCATTTACCCTCTGTCGCCGAGAAAAAAAGTGAACGTTCGGCAAAAGTACAACGTTTTTTCTTAAAATGCGAGTCTAAAATCTGCACTATATCCTGGTAGCTCTTTTCTTCTAGAACGTTCGGAAGTGCTAGATTTGTAGCCAACTTGTATGTTAGTTCTGCGAGTGCACTTAACAATATGGCGCGCCGTTTGATACCCGCCTTATCCGTAGACTCATTTATGTCGTTCGCGATGAACCACTGCTTTAAGCGATTGCTGTACGTGGTCCAGTCTTGTTGCTCATGGTTGTAGACCGAGATGAGTCCAAAAGTCGCCATTGTTCGTAATTTTCGTCGCCACTGATATGTATTCTGAGTTAAGGGGGGGTACAAGTTAAACTCGCGGCGGTCCGTAGTACACTGACGTTTAATACGTTAACTATGACAAGGGTGGGCGCAGCCACTCACACAAAGCGGTTAACCTATATACTACTTACATACATAAATAAACCAAAAGTAATACGTACGAATCAGTTTTACGGCATTTCGGTGATTAGTCGATATGTATAGCGTAAGGTGTGCTATATCTACTTTTCCCTCAAAGAAGCGTGCGTGTGTATAAAAAATAATTCATTGACAAACAATAGCAAATAATAAGCAAAAAAATATGCCACAAAGCCTGTTTTTATTAGTGTAAGAGATCTTCTCTAGTGTGAGTTGGTTACGCTGGCTTAAGTCTCAAGTCAGCAGGACCATTGTTTTTCGGAAATGGCTACAGCAAAAAAATTTATTCTATAGCAAAAAAATTGCAAATAATTAGCAATAAAATATGCCACAAAGTCTGTTGATACATTTTGCCACTCCTATACATGAGACGACCATCATCTTAGTCTACCCGTGACCATGGCTGCTGAAAAGCAACTGAAACGTCGGGATCAGTGTAAATAGTAAAGTACCAAATAAATCGCGATAGTATCCGTTAAAAATCGTTTTATTTCAATGCTTCCTTTTTTGTTCGTCTTTCTGTATGTGTTCAATACAATTTCTCCAAGACGCCGTGCGAATTCAACTTAAGCTTTCTTTAATAAACTCCTTGACTTCAGCCATTGTAAAACTTTTGTTATTCTACCGAATATGCGATTTTAATTGTGGCCATATTACTTGAATTGAGTTTCACAGCCAGACATAGGTGGCCGTTGTAGATACGGTTCAGCTATACAGCATTGCCGACGTCTATTTATACTTTGCTAAATTGTCTGTTAAGAATTCATTTTTTTATTCTTTAATAAACTCCTTTTAACTTAAATGTTTTTATTTAAATGATTTAAACCTTTTGACGGATATCCCCTCTGTGGTGCAAAGGCAAAATAGTATATCGAAATGTCAAATTAATTGACATCTTCATATTTATGGAAGTTGATTGTGTAAATATTTCTATTTTAAGAAAAATAATACGTTTAAATGATTAATTATAGTAGAAAACATTAATCCCAAACCTAAAATGTGTATCCGAAAACTCGTGTATTTTGGTTTCATTTTGCAATGTTTGATTTTGCTTTGAAGCAATTCTTATTTAAGATTTTATTTCATATTATTTTTAGTGTCCTAAAGGTAGCAACGGTTGGTCACCATGGCAACCATTTCTTGGTAAGATTTTTAAGTTATCTTAGCGTAAATACATGTTGTAAATTCTAAATACACTAAAAATTGTCATGTGGCTAAACTACTTAATATATTTCTTTCATATTTTCTAATTCATCTAAGAATGGCATATACTATCTTTAGTACGATTTAAAGTGGTAGGTAGGGCACCACCTTGTAAATTTACAGGTAGGTACCCATACATTTCTACACCTATAGTTAGCGCCTCTATAAGTGAAGTAGGGAAGTAAATCTAGTTCCTTGCTTCATGTAAAGAGGCGTTGAGCAGCAAATAAAACTCAGTAACACTAACAAAAATAATACTTACTAGTCAACACAAGCAGTTATGATATTACGTTATCCATTTTTTTATATAATTATACATTTGACAAAGCAAACTATTGTTGCGGTGACTCTGTGTATTGATCTATAATTTTAAATTATAACCATAATTTTTTTTTAATTGACAATTTCGAATAATTGATGATAAATTTTTTGAATTTAAGTCCAGAGTCCAGACCTACTCCGCACTTTAGGTATGAAGCTACAAGTATATGACGGGCTCGAATAGTAGTGTTAATTATTCACTGGGCTGCCACGCGCGAGCCGGGTCGCAAGTGTGGTTGCACGTTAATTCGATTCTCACTCACGCACCGCGTCGCGTAGTCCATTCGTCGCTCAACTAACACTACTAGCCTAGTAAATATTACTTAACTAAAATGAAAGCATATTGCATCGTAAGTAAAGGACATCGAAAGGGAAATAAATGCATGTCTACTTATAGCTAATTAGTATAGAGCGAGAGTCTAAATGCGGAAACAGAGACCAATACCAATAGGCAGTTAGTAATTAAGTAGGTACCTCCCAAATGTTGACTTTTTTTCCTAATTTAGGTTTCCTGTATTTACGTGGTTAGATTATGAATTATTATTATAAAGGTATAGTTACATACACAGGTTCTATACCCACATAACGTAAGCCGAATGCCTCTATTCTTAGGTTAAAGTATCTATGCAGACATTGTGAAATAAAAAACTGTCAGTCGTAGGACTGCACGGCAGAAGTGAAAACATAACTGACACATCTGTCATCTGAGCGTGACGGTCACGCGAGTTCAGTGCTTTTTCCCCATATCAAAAGTGCCCAACGTGCCTAAAGAAGTTTTCACTTCAAAAATTGTTAATAAGTAATTGTGAGTTGCCGAAAGTGATGCCATCTACTAGTGACATCCATCAAACTAACGTATCTTTGAACGAAATTTTGAATAAAGGTTTTCGCTATTGAGCACTATAGGCGTTATAAATTTTCACCTTAATTACAATTATGTTTTTGTTTATTTTACCATATGAATTGCGCACACAAAAGTACCTACTTTATTGAACTAATTATATTTTTAAAGATTAACTAATAAGGAGCTCAATGTATAGATTAGCGCCCTCTAGTGGATCTGCATATGTACTATTAGCGTGATGATGCGAGTTCAGTGCTTTTTTCCTATAGCAAAAGTACACAACGTGCCTAAAGAAGTTTTCACTTCAAAAAGTTTTATTTAACGCGCGTTGTCAGAAAAGGAGGGAACTTCTAGGTGAGTAAAACTAACTGTAGGTATCATCGGTTTGCTTAGAGAATAGGGACACTGTTAGTATAGTATGTGACGGTACATGGTGAAATCAAAATATTAAAAATATCGAAAATGTGCGGGTGGATGAAGAACCTTCTACCTCACGATCTCGACGACGGAGGGCGTGCACTGCTGAACCAGTCAGCATGTGACCACGGCCAGTGCAAACTGGTCGAAACGTCAGGCAATTCAGAGGTATGGTAATACCTTTTCGTGATCGCGTTAATTCCCGTATAAATACATAATTAAACCTCTCTTTATATTTGTTTTTATCTCCGACTTCCTCATTATTATACTCGTTATAACAGTCATGTCAAACAAAAGCCGGTTTGTGCTATTAAATGGTCGAAACTATGCTAGAAAACCTTATAACAATACTAAGATTAGAATATCGGCAAGCTTTGTTTTAATTTACAATATTTTCTGAGAAAATACGATGCTTTATTTCAATATTTGTAGATATGACAGATTAGCCGGTGTTGTCAGTTTATTACGGGGTAATTTTACAAAAACTATGGGTAATCGTAAAATCATGACGCTATTCCTTTTTTATATTAATAAAAGGCTATCGCTGAATAAAATAATACTTTAACCTAGTTAACCTCTTACACGTAACGATTGGCATTACATTTCGGGTCTTGGGTCTTTTGAGTTCCTACGGATCCTGTACTAGCAAATCGATGGAAAGAAATTATACTATAGACCAGAAATGGGGACCACTGGATACCTCACAAGACTACAGTCGTATGTTCTAAACATTTTTCTGCTGATAATTTATATTTTACAAAAAAGGAGTTATGTTAGTAAGGTAAGGTGTGACAAACCTTAACCTTTACTTCAGTTTGGTTTCCTATATGTTTTCATAACAAGACTGAAATGTTTTAAGTCAGACAAGTCTATACTTCCTATGAATAAAGATAATTATTGCTCTCTGTTTGTTGCTCACCTATCACAATGGTTGTATTTGTAGTTCTTTACAAACAACCAAACAACGGACACAAAGAACACCCAAACTCTGGTGGGAATCGAACCCACGGCCTATGGCATAGCAGTCAGGGTCACTAACCAACAGGCCAACAGGCCAGTCACGACGTTGACGACGATATAGGCAGCCCATGCTCTAACTATCCCTGATACCTAGTGTTATGTTACATAACATATTCTAGATCCCAAGTCCAAGTAATACCACCATTCTACACACCTTATCGGTAGGTTTAGGCGAGAGTCCACTGCTGAATTGTATGATTTTCTGTGTGGTGGGCAAGAATTGCGAGCATCCCGTATACGGTGACCGTGCTGTGGAATCTGTGCCAAGATTCGACGAGTGCTCCAAAGCCACTGTATACTCTTTGTCACCTCTTCTGGAAAGTGATAAGCGTTAAGTGTAATCAGCAATAACAGGCAATGATACATGTATATGAATTACAAAATTCTAACAGTTATGAGTGACAGTTGGATAGATAAAATAAATAGATATTTGATATAGTAAATGAAGTACAGAATTCTAACGGCTATAATGACAGTTAGATAATGAATAAATGGACAATCTATAAAAGTAAAAAATAACGAAGCAAAATAAATGCTTACTGATATTTTTTTTACATATTATGATAAGCAACTAATCATTTTACTGATAAATATGCAAAAAATCGTTATTATTGTTGTTTAAGGATATAATTATTTATAGAAATAGCTAGTAATGTACCATTAATTATTACGCTCTTACTAACACATTTCTGAAGTCCAGTCAGCAACTTAATATGAATACGGCTTTAATGAGAAGGCGATGGCAAAAAGTAAAAGCTTCTCACCAGCGTAACATCGCATAGGGGTTCTTACGAACCTAATACTACATGTAAGCACTCCCCTTAAAACCAATGACATTGTTTTTGAGATATTTTGTCTACACCCACTTTTTTATCCAAATAACTAAATACGAATGTGGACTAAATAGTAATAAAACACGACTGTCGTAGTCGTGATTTTTTATTATATTTATTAGATAACATTGAAATTTTATTTTTAAACTTTCTATAATACAATATTTTATTTATTTATTTCTCTTTATTGTACACACCTTTAAATAGTAAATAGTGCAAATACAAGTTACAAATGTTAAGGTATAACAATCGGCGATCTTATCACACACGGCGATTTCTTCCAGACAACCTTTGTACGGATATTGTCAAATATAATCGAGGGTATATTATGCTACTTAGAACAAAGAATGTTTGAATACGTTTAAACAAGTTGCAAAACACGACGTTGACGACATCACTCGTGTCTCAAGTCAATTATATCACATTTCTTCCAAACTGGAGAAATTGACCCGGTGTTGCCAAATTGGTGATTAAATAAATCTATACAAATAAATAAAATTTAAGTGTTTGTAATATCATAATAAAAACAGTTTACTAAATGCATAAGAAAAATTGATTTCATGGTATTGTAAACAACACGGTACAAATACCAAGAAATCAATTATTAAAATTTTTGTCCGTCCGCAACCGTGGCCCGATTTTCACAGGATTTTCACTGGCGGATAGTTGGTGTTATAAGGAGTATTTTCTTTTATTTTGGAAAAAGAATTAGGGTTCCGCGCAAAATATATAAATATGTACACGTGAGCGAGCTACACTCGGGGAACAGCTGCATGAATGTAAATATTTTTAAATAAATTATGATAATAATTAGGTTTATGAAATTTTGCTCGTATAGGAGAATAATATCAACAGTTTATTTCTTTATATGAAAAAAATATTCAGGGAGCTTCATTCACCGGAAAGACAACTGTCGTTCTTAGAGGTTTTTGTATGGTTTCCAGCGGTACAACTAATTCAAGAGTTGGTAGCACTGGAAAAAGAACTATTTAATTTGTATTTTAATTTGTTCAACGTGTGTTGATTATGATTAATCAAACGTGAACGTCAACTAGTTTCGCGTAACCAATTACCGGACTGTTAACACATTGCTGTATACTAGTAGCGCGTTTATTGAATTCCTCGTAACCTTACGTTTTGTTGAGTAAAAAGTTTTTCATACATAAAAATAAAAAATCAATCACATGACTAAAATTACTAAAAGTACAACGAGAGTATTCAACAGAGGCCCTTTATGCAAAATACACAGTTTTCGTCTCTTCCACATTTTGCGGATTGCACTCTTCATCAAACCCATAAAATGGCACTTATTATTTGATTTAATAGTCATCATATTTCTTCCGTGTACAACTATTAGGAACAAATAAAATTTTTCGTAATCTTTCAAGCTCATTTATCATCATCAGCTTTAACGTTTGGATATCATTAAATATTTTAATAACTATTCTGTCGGACGAACAATAATCTTTTGCTACGTATCTATACCAAAACAGTTAAGACGTGTATTACAAATCTACAATTTCATAACAACCGTACATGACAATGTTTTGAAGGAGTAATGTAAATTATTATTACTTGAAATGTTCTCTTGTGAGGAGCAGCATACGTCCAACTAAATCTGTTGTAGAAACACCGGCTGTCCTTTGTACTTCCCTGAAAATTACAGAAGGTTGAATGAATTTATTTGTCTTTAAGTGTAGTATATAAATATTCATAGAACAAATACGTCTGAAGGCTTACACTTGTCAATAAACATGCCGTGACAGAATAATAGTTCAACGTAAAATCAATTAGGTACAAAAAATTGCAAGTAAAATATCAAGTGTATATTTATTAAGATGCCAAATACAGATTTATTTTTTTGTAATAATGTCTTTAATACGAAATGTAGGTAAATGCGTTAGTCATTTCTTTATAAAAAATAAATTAGTCATAATAATCTAATATAATAATTATGTCACTGATAAAAAAATATACGGTACTTAATAAAATTTAGATAACTAGAATTTTCTACATCAATATAGTTACTGTTTAAGGGGAAACATAACTAATAATACGAATTCTAGAATAAGTAAGTAGTCATCTGGTATTGCTGGTAATATATGTAATGTGAAGACTTACATATAAAAAGTGCATTATATTTTAAAACAAAAAGTATTTTTTCTCAAATTCTCGTAAGTAGTGTGATTTACGAAGTGGGGAAATCACTTTTCCCTTTTAAGAAAAAGCATTTCTGCAATGGCATCTTTTTAAGAGTATAACTGGAAGTATACCAGCCGACCGCAATTTATTCGGCCAGTACCTAAAACTCAATTAAATTGTAAATAAATATATTATTATCATTTCACCATTTCACCTTGATTGTAAACATTAGATGGTTGTGAATTTAACGACTTTTATTATTATCGAGACAATCGTCACATTTAGGCCTTATCCATCGCGCCTAACTCTAGTTTCTATTTCCAAAGAAAGCCTTTAAATATTTTTATTCATGTAATTTGTAACAAGGTCGATTGCAGGAAGCGCACTTTCAACATTATTAGCGAAGTCCTTCCGGTAGTTGTTCCTTGCGTGTTCATTTTTAAAGCTAGTATATATAATAAAAATATAGACAGCCCATTCACACCAACTTAAGCTTAAATATCATACTAACAGTCCTGACAGACGGTAGCATTACTAACAGATGCGAACTGCACACGGTCAATAAATAACTAGACAGTAAATTATGAGATATACATGTGATATATTTTTTTCTATTTTGAAATAAAATAATCCACTAGTGTTGCAAACATTCTTAGGCTACGGTGATCGCTTACGGTCTGATACCGGATAGTAAACAAGACTGCCGGATACCGGATAGTAAGTAATTATCCAGTCGGTTACCGTTAGTCAACCGTTTTCGAGTAATTTAAAATTGTATATTTTTTGAAGATAATTTATATCAAAAAAGCTAAGCCCTTAAATATAATGATCAACGATAAAATGAAAATAATCTACTTTACTTTTTAAAGCAGAGGTACATAACTATATAATTTTCATATTTTTTAACAGGTTTTTTAATTAAATGGTCGATTTCTGCAATTTCGGCAGAACATTTTTATAACACATGTACAATTTTTTAGCTATCTAACGACACAATAACATACCAGAAATTGGGTGAACCAAATTAATTTAGTGAAAATACAAAATTATTTTCAAACAAAAATTACAATAATTGTTTGGGAAATTTAAAACAATTACGCAGGTAAGTTAAGTAATTAATGCTCATTTTAAAGGTTATTTTTAATCTTACGTTTCCGTGTTCTATGTAATGATTAGAAAACATTGAAATAAAAAAAAATCTGTTAAAAAATATGAAGATCTAATCCATTGAAATGTTACATTTTTTTGGGCTTAGCGTGCATTTGTCAGAGGACACAATTTTATTCTTTAGATATCAACGAGGGGTTAGTGTAAAGTTAAATCCAAGTTTGTGTGGTTGCAACCCATGTCCCACGGCCACCATTTTGGAAAAAGGGGTACAAATGGTCTTTATGATTTATCTGACTAACAAAAAATTATATAAACATTTTTTATTGCAAATAAAATTCTCTACACCTTTGGTCAAGTAACTTTTAGTCGTAGAACCAAAAATAACAAAGTTATAAACGGAAATCGATGAAAATTTGAGATGAAATTTTCTATTGGTCGTTATAACTTTTTTTCTGATCATTTTACAAAAAAATTGATAACAGGTCATTTTTATAGAGTGGTTTTTAGGGAATAATTTTCATTACAAACTTTTTAAATTTTATTCATTAATTAAGATTTTATAGCGCTATAAAAACGAATACTATTCTTCAATTTTCATAACTGTACATAAATATTTTTATTAATGATTCGCCATAACTTTCAATCATCTTTTATTTATTTTTTATGATAATCTTTTTAATTATTGATAATGCAATATTGTTATTAATTAATTATTGATATGATATTTGATACTCCACCACGAAACTTTGAAATTATTGATTTTTAAAATAATCTATAGTGACAAAAATAATTATGGACTCAATAGAATTCACAGAAGAAGGACGACATTTCCTGGATGATGCTGTTACTGACATTGATATAACTATAATTTTCGAAGCGATACATAATCCTCTATTCCAACAATTAACCACCAAATTTGAGGAGGCTTTGAGCATGCTGGAGAGTAAAGGACCAACGGATTATGGTTGTCAATATGACAGATTGGTCACTCTTCTGAAACATTTTATAGAGGCAGAACGCTCCGGAAATTGATCTGCACCTGGAAAATATCAGAAACATGCTCTCATTTCCACGCAAGTGGAAATTTCTTATATATCAAGTCGAGTCATCTTTACTTGCAAGATATGCTGAATCTCGAGAAAATAATGACTCCTGAAGAATTCCACTCTTTCACAGCTCTAGGCTGTTTCACTATTAGACGAACGGATAAATTTTGGAGCGGGATCATGTCTGATCAAACTATTGAGTAGACTCATGAAAATGTTTAAATCATCTGGAGGATTAACGCACGCGGTATTACTGAGAGTACGCTGGCATCGTGGGCTCATGGAATGATACGTCTACAAGATGTTTGTGAGCAAGTAACGGAGTACTGCAACGTCTCAATGGATACTTTAGAAAAACATTGATTATAGTGATTCAATACAAAGTGACAACGAAGATTTTGAAAAAAAAAATTTGCCGACAAAGTTAAAAAGCGCTAAACGCTTGCTTGTTGCCACCTGTGAGTTTAAAAAGCGCTAAACGCTGCGCCCCATATTTGAATATAGCTCGAAAAAGTACGAGATTTCCCTAGAGGATATCGACTAGGTGACGAATACCTAAGCCCCCCTGAGCCCAAGGGTGGTATTTTGAAGACTCTCCTCCCCCCTCAGAACGGGTCACGTAGTATGGGTACGTTCCCTTATATGATCCTAAGACATTCTAATAGGCCTAACCAAGATTGAAACAAAAAGACTCACAGTAATCAGTAAAAAAAAAAAGTATGTTGACAAATTGATACAAGAACAATGCCTAGGTAAAATTATTTTGCTTTAATTACATAAGTAATAGATTATGTATGTTTCAAATTATAAAACCTGTTAGCGTTGTGTTCAGTAATAAAAATTAAAACTATAAACCAGTTAGTTTTTATTAACGAACACTACCATACTTTATCGTTTTTATTTCTAATGGAATGTTATACACTGGTCATATTTTTATCGTAAACTAGCATTTGCTCACAATTTCGATTGCCTTAATGTCGATTTTGTCAATCCATTCCTGAATCCCTCAGGAATAGTACTTTTTTTCTAGATGAAAGATACCCTTGTCCTTAACCCCTAAAAAATTTCATGATGATTAGTTGACTGGTTAAGGTGTGAAAGCATAACAAACAAACTCACATTCACATTTAGAATGTCTTAACATATTATTATATGAAATTGGCGTTTTGTCGAACTGACCATTTGATGTCAAATATCTGGCGTTCGGTTAGGAATTCCACTTTCAAATTTAGGCTTGTGTATTTGTTTCGTTTTGTTCACAATACAGAAAACTTAAAATATCTCGGTATTTATGGATACGAGTTCCGCCGTGGCACTAGCGATGCCGAAACAGGTTTAATTATGTGTATGGGGAAGCTACTGTAAAAGTACTAAAACTAAACGCGGTACGTTTTTGGTTCCAACGTTTTCCTTCTTGAGCATATTTATTGAGACTATTTGCTTATTGGACAATAAGCAAATATTCTAGCAAGACAAACCGCCCAAAAAGCAATTCGTCCAAAACGCAATTCCTCCAATATTTATAACTTGCATAAATCAGAAATATCACTGAATAATGTGCCAATGACGATGACAGCAACATTGATTTTTGTTAAATTCATGTATGTTTGTATGTAAAACAAATATTGGACGAATTGCGTTTCGGACGAGTCGCATTTTGGACTATGATTTTACTTTTTCCATATAAAACGCCAATTTCATGTGTAAAGACCTAATATATCAGTTAGGATTTTTTGGGACTCATTGTTTACATATTTTATTTTTTGATGGCGAACAATTCCACATAATATGTATTTACCTGTATCTGCCAGCTTTTTTTACTAAATGATATGTATCAATTCCATCAGCAGTCACTGTTATATCATCTGAAAGAGATAATATTTAATTAATATAAATGTCAATGAAACGAAACTATTAAAAAATATTTTTATTTTACATAAGACATGCCACTAACCAATATAAATTAAAGTTGCTACAACTACAATATCATGTTCGTTTTAATAATATATTTTTTTTTTATTTTTTTTTTTATATCCATATTTTAATATGAACGATAACTTACGCCGCTACCGCGGTCGTGTCAAAAGGTAGAAAGGAGTACAACATCTGTATACTGTCAGACAGTATCGCCGTCCTTAAGGCCCTGGAGCCACCAGACGCTAGAGTGTTTAGCCGCTGCCAATGGGGTAATTATTCAATCAATCAAAGGGTACAGTGATTCACTCGGTAACGACGCCGCCGATGAGCTGGCAAGGAAGGGATTTGTAACGTCAGTGGCAGGTCCAACTGTACACTGTTGCCACTTCCCTGTAATCATTTTCGCTCATGGGCAACGGACTTGTGAAGTGCACAACGGTCACTGGGCTGACACACCCGGCTGCAGGCAGTCTAAACTGGTGCTGATGGAGGTCTCACCACGTTTAACTTACAGACTGCTCAGTCTCAGCCGACTTGACATCAGAATAGTTGTAGAAACCATTACAGCCCATTTGGCCCTAAACCGGCACCTATTCACCATCAATGCGACAGACAGTCCTCTGTGCGGAGGATGTTTCAACGCGGAGGAAATGGCTGCCCACATTATCGTGGAGCGGGAGGGAGTGGCCACACAACAGGCAAGTGGGTGCGAGGTCGCTCCTAGAAGCCTGTGAACGCCCTAGGAGGCTTCTGTGCTTCTGAAAGGAGCTAGGTTGGCTCAACTAGTCAGCTTATCTGAACGCATAATAACCGCCTTTGAGTCTAAGTGCGGAAACACATCCCTTTACCAATACCTGTGTTGGACTCGAACCCACAACACACTCGGTGCGGCTTAGTGGCAAGGCACTTTAACCATTGCACCATGCATGCAGTCAAACAAGTCAAATTCATTAATAATAGTTTTCTTTGGAATAATGCTTTATGTGTTATAATTGTTTATTTAATGAGTCTTTTTGGGACTGAAGATTGATCTATATGGTTATTACCAATAGCCAATAATTCAGACAACCACACAGATAGACAATTCTTTTCTGAAAATCCTATTAAATATTTTGTAGCAACAAATGATGATCTACTAATATTTTCAGGGATAGCTTGGGTGGAAACATACAGTTTCATACAATTAAAATTGAGAATCTACCTATAAACACAACAATTTTAAAGAATATGGCCATGAAGCCTATTCAGTTGATTGAAATGGGAGACAAAGATCTGTTTTTTTAATAAGTGTGCAGTCAGAAGAGTTCCTATTTTGTATCTAATATATATGATAAACTTTAACAGGAAAATATCCTGTTAAAGTTTACCAATTTTCATAGTTTGTTTTATGTTCACATTCACAACACTTTTATGCTGTTTTCTAAATATCGCATGATACAGAAATTTAATAAGCTGATTCTAGTTAGCCCCACTAATTCTATCCTAAAAAGTACTCACACAACTATAAGCTTTAAAATAAATAAGGAAATAATATCACATTTTACAATTTTAAAATTACATTCTACAAATTAGCCCCATTTTACAGTAGTAAATTCATTATATTAAAATTGTACTGTGTCAATGTCATTAACAAACTACACAATCTAAAGTTCCTATTGCTAGGTGGACATTTGATGTTTCTAAAAAAAAAACAGTTTCCGAATCAACACTTTTTGCTAGTTAGAAAAAAAATTGTTTTTCATATCAGTAATTTGATGTAGCAAAACAAAGTATTTCAAGGTTCAACAACACAGTAATGAAGGACTAGTTGTTTTGATTTCATTGCTAAGCTTCAAAGGTTAAATATAATATAATTAATGCAGAATCATGTTATGAACAGGTACAGTGTTCTATGAGACATTTTTATGTCATTATTATAGTGTATAAGTGACACAATGAATGACTTTATAGATAGCTATAGTGACAAATACAATGAATATGCTTGTCTAAAATACTGAAAAAAATTCTATTGTGAAAATAAAATAGATGGGATTGAGAAATTTCCTTGAATTAATTTTCCTCTAGGGTCAAATTTTTATTTTTATGGTTAATTTTATATTAATATTTACATAAATTAGAAGCATCAAAAGAGTTTGTTGTACTTCTAGGTAGCAAACAAACAGTAATATAGTCCATATGATAATGAACAGTTCTCCTAGATTTAATATGAATTCTGAATAAGATGATACTTTCATCATAGTCTAATTATTTAACAATAATGTGAAAGCTACCTAGCTAGCTGAACCCTAGTGTAATTCTGTGTTAGTAAATTGCCTGAATTTCATATCAATGGGCAACCTTCTATGCAGTAATTACATGAAACAATTACCTCCATGTACACAGAAATCACACTGATACTTGTCCAGTGTCTCAAGTGTAGTGACATAAGGTGCACCTTCTACCACCTGGTCCACCCACTTGATGGCACGCACCATTTTATATCGCTCCTCCTGCGTAAAAACAGGAGGTCCTTTATGCTTCGAGATTTCTTCATCTGTATGAACCCCCACAATCAAAACATCACCCAGTGCTTTTGCTTGCCGTAATGAGTTTGCGTGTCCAAAATGTACCATATCGTAACTGGAAACAAGGATATATGATAGAGAACACTGAAGCGAAATCTTCAGCGAATAATAGGAAATTGCGTGAACCGCATGTTTTTTATTACTATTCGTACAGACGCAATTAATTATGACTACTTCAATTCAATTTGTCTTCTAAAACAGCCTATATACAACTCTAATTTACATAACTTTATACCGCGAATGCTGCTACATTTATTGTTTTCGTTTTACAGTAGGTTTTACACTACTGATGTAAAAATAAAAATTCGATATTACTCACCACCCATCGCACCACACTCGAATTTGTTTTTTATTATTCTTGTTATCACCCATTTTTTTTATGGGATTTTGTAATCTTTCAGCTATTATTAGATTTCACTACTTCTAAAATTTTGTTATTTTTAAATCTAATTAACCGCAACCAGTAACTAATTTACCGACATCACCACTCTCCAGCGAACACGCCAATGAACTGTAGAACTGTCATGAGTCAAACTGTAATGAGTCAAACTGTCAGTGGTAGTCAGTTGTCACAATCTCGTTTTTAGAATGTTATTGTTTTTTACTGCTCTGCCTTTGTCAGTACCTTGGTGCCTGAGAACTTCGAAATTAAGAAAAGAGGCCCCTGCTCGGAACAAAGAAAGAACCTGTTTTGTTAGAGCAGCTAGGAGCCTACGACAATTATTCATATACGCCATTCGGAATGTATTCTCGATATTCTCATAAAGAGCTCTAAGGAAATGCCCAAAGGAGATGGTCTGAATTTGACCACTCGTGAACAGGTTGCTCAACTAATTTACCAATATTTTAATTTTAATTTTAGATGATGTATAATAATAATTATGTTGTTAAACTATTAGAATTAAAACCTTTTGTTAAAAAAGTAATTAATTACGAAAGGTATTATATTATTTGGTTTCATTTGCTTGCAGAACTAATCTCTATGAAAGCAACAATCAAATCGATTGAAAAGAGCGATTCTGGTCCTTTAGCATGACCCACGAAACACGATATGATAAAGCTTTTCTTCAACACTTAAGTTCTCAAAACACAATGGTCGTCACACCAGCTTTTAGCTATGCTTATGTCAAACCGAACACGTCATTCGCTTTGTTTTTCGCATCGTGAGTGTGGTTTTCTGAAAGTTTTGTTTATTAACGATTTGGCTTTTTCTAATGGATTCTAAATATTACCTATCTGATGACCCCGGCATAGTTATGGACCCCGAATCTTCTCTCAATTTTACCACTGGCGCGTCCACTGTAATACATAACCTTCTTTCCTTAGATGTTGAAATATACTTTAAATATACATTTTGGTACAAAAGTAAGTTTGTATGATTTTCTTTAGCAAAATGAACTATCCAATCCAGGACATAATAAAAGCTTATGTGTCTGTCCATGAGTGGCCAAAGACTATAAAAAATGGACAATCTTCTTTTTAAAAATAGCTTCCAACGAAGTAGATACTAATTAAAACACAAAAGTATTTTGTTAGGTTCACATAACATTATTGTTCATACATAACAGGTCTTTACCGAGTCAGCTTTACTTCAATATCGGAGGATAGCTGTTGGAAGGAGGTGGACGGCTTATTTTATGAACATAAAGGCCAATATTTTTTTTTTATATTTAGCTATTTATGTTTTTATTTTTTATATAGTCGTGGTAGAGCCAGGCTTCGGCACGTATGAGCCGGGTCGATCGCAGTGATACCACGGCCTCACAGAAAACCAGCAGTGAAGCAATGTTTGCATTGTGTTTCGCAGAGTGAGTGAGGTAAACGGAGGCCTTAACCATTCATCAACCAACCTCTCCCCCCCTTCCATCCCTTCCTGTACTCCCACCTTAAAGGCCGACAATGCACTTATGATCTTTGAGTTGTAGGTGCCCATGGGCGGCGGTAGTCACTTACCATCAGGAGTACACACTTACAATCCAATAAAAAACAACAAAATTTTTCAGAGTGATGGTTGCATAACTGACTTAGTATTTGGTTGGTATACTACGTTATTAAGCAGTTAGTGTATTTGCCAATCCTTGATCATCTAGTACTAATTTTGGGCTCTGCAAATTTAAAAAGGTAAATCGGCCTTAAAAGATAATATAAGAGATTCATACTGGCATGAATTGGGACTTACTTTACAATGCGATAAAGGAAACTGAAATGTATTTAGGACCTGATCAGAATAATTTAAAAGCTGGTCTCAAAATTGTGTTTTTTATTGCAATACTAAGTGTAGTCATACCCATGTGAATTGGCAAATGTTTAGGAGCTATGATACCACAGACAGACACATAGATATACAAATAAGTACACAGACACACTATAAACTCATAACACCCTTCAATTTTGCGTCGTGTTTAAAAATTAGCATGAATATGTTGCTACTGCTGCACAACTTTTAAAATAATTTTCATTTTGGGCTTATTTAACCAAGCTCAGATTCATTGTTACTGTCATTACTTAAAGAATCACATTCACCGCCACCAACATTAATCATATTTTTTACGGTTTCCGTTTAGACCATAGGCCCTCCTACTTACCTACTTACCCTACTTCTATAAATTTCTTCCATTTTGTTATGTGTTTGCAGCAGCTGTTTCGAGTTTCTGTAATTTTTTTCCTACGAAATAAGAATGACATTCAAAAATAAAAAAACATTACATGCCTAGGTATAATGTTTCTTTTTAATAGAACGTCTAATATTAGCGTCAAACTTGTACAAAATCGTTTTAATCTTGTACAAGTTTGACTAAGGTAATATTTTCGAGAATGTTATCAACATTCTTTGAAGCAAATTTTCCTTTTACTATACCTCAAATCATTTCGATTGGGTTTAAGTTACAATGATATATTGAGGCCAAGATCCAACTTTCCTTGTGCATCTTATATGATGTACCTACCAGTAATGTTGGAAACTAGATTTGTAGTCGTTTTTAGAGGAATATAATAAAAATTTCACAGACCTTTTTACGATAAATACTAAAATACATTCCTAACCATTTTTCTCTCATGACTATGGATATTTTTTTTCACTTTAAGGCAGAAAAATCCCACACCTCAAATATACACTTACATTTTGACAGCCATGAACATGAACATAACTGTTTAAGTTATGACGTATTAATGACGTTTTTAATCGACGAAAAAAAAAGGAGGTTCTCAATTCGACCGTATATATATATATATATTTTTTTTTTAGGTTTGTTCAGCCCTCTCTCCGTTATTTATGAACCGATTTTTTATTCTTTTTTTGTTAGATAGGGTATACCTCAAGGGTGGTCCCATGTCAAGGAAGTCAGGATCTGATAATGGGATCCTGATAAAATTGAGAGAAACCTTTGAAAATTGTTGGAACGAATAGTGTTTCTATTTACTTTTCATTACTTTATCAGGTATTTCGTTCAGAAATCATCACCTCATGTAGCTGAGCTGATGATGAAAAAAAATCATCAAATAAAAATCTTTTTAACAAAAATATTCCGACTCAAAAATTAGATTATAAAAATTTTATAGTTATTTATTTTTTGCTTTTTAGTTCTTTTCGCCGGTTAAATTTTTTGTTAAAAAGATTTTTATATAGTTACTCTTGCCATCTTAAGAAATCACTTCCATTTGTTTCCCGCAACAAGACGAGGTTTTTCATTTTGCTGGTCAGGTTATACGACAGATAAAAGTTCTTATTCTGTACCTGACCTGGTCGGCTCCACGTGCATTCTGTTAATCTGCAAAGCGAGTTTAGTTAGACGCGTCGGCATGCGTATCTAATAGACAAAATAAATTGTTATCATTATCACGTAGGTACCTAGATATAAGCATTGTTTCCTTATTACTGACGTAGTAAGCATTTCTATACATGTGACGTTTACAAGAAATTACAATTATGTTACTAACCAAAGCAAATAACGCAATGGAAATACTATGCAAGGCTATGAATGAAATAACATAAAAAGTTTTTTTCCGTTAGTAACTAGGTAATCAGTTAACTATTACAGAAAGAAACAACAAAGTGCTATCCTTCGGTGTATAATAAAACCAATTAATCAACTAAAACCAATAAAACATTTATGTGTATCATTGAACGTATGGTGTTGTACCATGGACCGTTTCACTGTGGTCCTAATAAAAAAAGACAAGCACTTTTTACAAAACCGATAACACTGGTTCATGCGCTATTTATAAAATATGAATTACAACTAAGTTTGACAACTATTGTTGCGAGCATTTGGGCATTAAGAGATAAAAAAGAAATTGACAGAAAATTTGATACCAAATTCTCGCATAATTCTGTCTATAAAAGTAACTAGCTGTGCCCGCGACTTCGTCCAACAGTGTACCTATTTATAATCAACAGCCTAAAAAATTTGTTTCAAGCTTCAAGCTCGAAATATGACGATACTTCTATACAACTTTTCATCCCCACCTTTCAACCCCTTACACCCCTTTTTTCTCATTAAAAAGTAGCCTATGTCCTTTCTCAGCCTCTAGACTATCGGTGTACCAAATTTCATTTAAATCGGTTCAGTAGTTTTGGCGTGAAAGAGCGACAGACGGACAGAGTTAATATCGCATTTATAATATTAGTAAGGAACTAAGGACTAGTAACGATTATTTCTACATTGTATACTGGGTACACACCATGAATGTACACGATAGGTTAATGGAACAACACGTGGAATTGTTGACTGCAGGGATCTTGTTCTACTCTTCGTCATTATTTGAATCGTTGTTGAATGATGTTTGAAGCTTCCTTCTTACAGTCCAGACCTGGTCTTTATTTCCGAATTTAAAGAAAGATCTTCGTGGAAAGCGCTTTCTCGACGATAAAAAACTAACAGAAGCAATTATGCAAGGTTTGCAGAGCCATGAGAGAGAAAAAAAAAAGGTTTGCAGAAACCTTTTTTACAAGGTTTACAGAAACTTATTTCAAGATCTAAAAATGTATTGAAATTGTAGGGGATTACATTGAAATATTTTTAATTTCGGCCTTTTCTGTAGTGCTTATACCGAGATTATATTGAACGCCACCTTAATATCTATGGAAAAACCAAGGAGACCTGGAAGTGACTAGACACGAGATGAAATAACTTGGCCAGCGAGATGAAATAACTTTAATGATCTACTATTGTAAATAGCCCAAAATGAACCAAATTTTTGCATCCACAAACATAAATAGAGTGATCTGAGCGCTTATATTAGGTTGATTTTTAGGGTTCCATCCCTCAAACGGAAAAAAAGGAACCCTTATAGGATCACTTTGTTGTCCATCTATCTGTCTGTCAAGTCCCTTTTGCTCAGGAACCCGTGGACGCATCAAGTTTAAATTAATACCAAATAAATAAGTCTGCGGTCCCTTGAAGCTGTAAAAAAATCAAGCTTCTAAGGCAACGCAATCAAAGGATATGGGCACTTAGCCTTAGATTTGACCAAATTTAAACATTTCGCAGGTAAATCAAAACCTATAGGGTACTGCCCATTGATTTAGAATCATGAAATTTGGTAAGAAGCAAGGTCTCACAGCACTAGTAAAGGAATACATCCGAAAGTCGTTAATTTGTTGTTATATCCCGTAAAAAAAATGTTTTTGTGATTACAAACTTATATTTTGCGGCTGGAAAGTTGACTTCGTCGTACATCGCAACCGCAAAGTTAAGTTTGTCTTTAAAAAAAAAGACGGTTAGCCTTCGAGAATTGATTCCCGAGATGTACTTACTATCTACATACAAGCTTGTTTGCTTACGGAACCCTCAGTGTGCAAGTCAGACTCGCACTTGTCCGGTTTTTAGTACCTATGTCGACCCTATTAGCGTGTGCCATCGCCAAGTCATTCTATTTCACGGTCACTATAAAATGTTGTTAGAAAGTTAACAAATTAGGTAACAATTAGATCTCAAAATTTTTTGCCGTAGAAGACCTTTTTACATGTTGCAAGTGACAAGTAGAAGTACCTATATTGCTGGTTTGAAAAGTCCAATATCTGTCTTCCTTCTTTACTATCTTTTTATAAGACTAAAATACTTAAATAAACCCATACTATAATGCGTTTATGTATGTATTAAAAATAGATATCATTAAATATCATACCCGTCCTCAATGCGAGCACAATGCTCATGCATCTCTGACTGAAGTATCTTAACCAATACCTACAGAGTTATGTTAGTAACTAGTAAACATACGACTAGTGTAGCGTAAATCATGAAAGCATGGCACGGTTTATCTAATCACAGCTAGAGACTTAATTGGTTCGTTTGAATCACGCCACTATGAATGACGAATGTAAATCGATTTCGTTAGCAGTTGGACTTTGGGTTCGTGTGTCTGAACGCAGAATAACTAAATGCGGAGCCAATCGCAGGTTACAGAAGTTATCTCAATCAATCTTCCGATCCAGGTCGATGACATTTCTTCATTGAATATTTATTTATATAATATATATTATTTATCTTTAATAGGTACAATACTCTGTGTATAATACTTTCACGAGTTTTAAATAATATATTAAGTACCTATTTAGAATTAAGCAAACTCCGGTAAATTTAATTGAACAGCCAATATAAAGGTTTCTAATGGGTTCAGGTCTAGATGATGACGGTGACTATTAAGCCAAAAAATACTGATGAATGTGCAGTCAACACTACAAATTGATAATTTTAATCTAGATTTCAGACATTTGCCGTATTGCTCGTACTTACACCTAATAACAAAATATTACACCTAAATTTCGAAAATCACACGTGTCACGAATCTAACTGACTTTTTTCTGACTGCCCTTTTTTCTATTGAACCCAGTAACAGGTGGGTTGTTGCAGTGTTAGCTTTAGTGACCCATTGCTATCTGGAACGCCATGTTCTTGTTTACCACCGGAGTGTTATGTTATAAAATACAAACATTAGTTTTAGGTAGGTACTATAAAAATAACTACTACCTGCTCTACCTATAGTATCTATGTTAAGCTATTTTCTCTGTATTCTTCGCCTATCATAGACCGATTTTAATTATTTTCATATCACCAAGGTGATCCCATAAAAGCTTGGATAGAAAATCAGGTAACGGTCCTCCGGGAAGTGGCAGCGTCATTGCCTCAGACCATAGAAATAAGATTCTATGATCTGAGGGTGTGGCTTATGTTTTATTGAAATTGAGTCTCTTTCTCGAGTTTAGGATGAGCAGATGGTCGAGTTCGCACTTATTAAATTATTAAATTAAATTGATTTAAAATTTACAAGTATGACATTTCTAGCCAAAAACATGAATTCAATAAAACATGAATCTTTGGGATTAAAAAAACCTGACAAGTGCGAGTCTGACTCGCGCACTGAGGGTTCCGTAAGCAAACAAACTTGTATGTATATAGTACGTCCATCTCGGGAATCAATTCTCGAAGATTATTGCCTCTCTTTTCCGAAAGACAAACAACTTTGCATTTCTAAAAATACTCCCTCATACATCGATTTACGATAAAGTCAGCTTTCCAACCGCAAAATATAAGTTTTTAATCACAAAAACGATTTTTTTAATGTGACATAACAACTAATTAACGACTTTCGGATTTTTTCTTTTACTTGTGATGTCAGACCTTGCTTCTTACCAAATGTTATGATTCTAGGTCAATGGGAAGTACCCTATAGGTTTTGATTTACCTGCTAATGTTCAAATTATTTAAAACCTAAGGCTTACTGGCTGTTTCTTTTGATTGTGTTCACTTAGAAGCTTGATTTTACAGTTTGAAGGGACCGCTGAGATAAGTATTTGATGTAAATTTCAACTTGATCTCTGAACGGGATCTCAAGGAAAAGGGTCTTGACAGACACACGCACAGACAGACAAATTAACGAGTTTCGGATTTTTTCCTTTACTTGTGCTGTGAGACGTTGCTTCTTACCAAATTTCATGGCCGGTGAAATGTTAAATTTCGGTCAAATCTAAAGCTTAAATAGCCGTATCTTTTGTTTGAGTTGACTCAGAAGCTTGATTTTTTAACATCTTCAAGGACCCACAGACATAAGTATTTGATATTAATTTCAACTTGATACGTTCAAGGGTTCCTGAGAAAAAGCATCTTAATATACAGACAGACAACAACAAACTGATCCTATAAAGGAAGGGTTCCTTTTGAGGAACGGAACCCTAAAAAGGTTAAATAACAATTGTATTCAACATAATTCACATTCATCAATACCATTTGTTAACCGCGACGCAAAAAGAGGGGTGTTATAAGTTAACTTGTTTGTGTGTCTTTCTGTGGCATCATAGCTCCCAAACGGATGAACCGATTTAAGTGCGGTTTTTTTATTTGAAAGGTGACTTGATCGAGTGTCCTTAGATATAATTCAAGAAAATCTGTTTAACCCTTCGAAAATCATTAGCTCTTTTGTAATAGTTGAAGGGATTTTCGAGTCGGGGGTATTTTAAATTTATGATTATTATCTATTCTGTTTTCACCTCTTTAATAACAATATTCTTATTTATTAAAAACTATCCGTTTTCAAGTTATGACTGTTTGAATTTCCAGGTATTATTATCTCTATTTCTTATAAAAGCAGGTGGAATGTGTAAAGTTAAAGATATATTAAAACGAGTAAAACGTTAACGAGTAGTAGATGGTACTATCAATAAGTAGGTACTTATTCTTTTTTTGAAGTTTGAGTTTTAATAATGCCATTTAAATTAAACACGTATATTAGGAGTTTAAACATATATTTTAGTCTTTAGCATCTGACACTCCGCCATTGGTAATGGCGAATGTAGCTTCACTTTCTGGTAAGTCGGGCGAGTCATAAATTTTTGCTATTCTATTTTCTCCGCGACCTTTTCTCAGCGCGATTCTTGTAGTAGACGCATGCGCTAGAATATTGCCACCTATAGGTTTCTTAGGGTCAGCTTGGAAGGTCAACGTTGCTCCAGGGTCAGAAGTCATTTGATTTGTTATGAACACTGCTACGTTGTATTCTTCAGAAATCTAAAGGAAATGTAAAATAAGAACTTAACAACACTCATTTCACATGCAAGGGCCATAAATCTTACAAGTCTTAAAAGGCCTTATAGGTTTGCTGATAAGTAAATCAACTCTAAGACGTCAAGCAAGCAACGATACAGGACGTGCTGAGCAACGTAGCAACCAAGCTAAGCTCCCCAAAAAAGATTGATTTTTACGTCAGCCAGATACATAATATATTTATATGTAGGTACACATAATAGATATCTGACTGAGGCAAAAACAACAATTGTAAAATAGAGTAGGGACAACTACCTACTCAATTGATATTAATTAATACAAATAAATAAAATTGAAGTGTCTGTTTGTAATGTCAAAATAATAGTTTTTTTAAGCTCATACAGTTATTTGCACGATACCTATTACTATATATTTAGTATTTCCTCAATACAGGTTATTCCATAAGCTAGCTAGGAGGACAGCACTTTAACCACTGATTGTACGCACTATTATATACTTGATTTCCGTGTTAACTCATTATGTACTACAATTGCTTTATGAAATAAAGTCATTATTATTATTACCTATGCCTAAAAATAAGTTTTTAATATTTTGTCTGTCTGTCGGTTTGTTCCGAACCGATTTCCACGGGACATTCACTAGTAGATAGCTGGTGTTATAAGAAGTATCTTAGGCTACTTTTATTTCGGTAAAAGAAAGAAAGCCACTTTTGACAAATAAATACTTGAATTTTGTTTATTTATTAAAACCTTCTAGATTAACTAGAACACCAAATTTCATAAGTACAGCTTAAACAGTCATTGAGATATTATCGTTTAAAATCGGCATTTTTATCAATAACTGATATATAGATCAAAAACCTAACCCACTTCCCGATAACCTAGAAAGTTGAAATTTGGCGTCCAGCTCGGTAATTGTGTGTATGCAAAGGAAAAAATCAGAAAACAGTGAATTTTTACTCGTTTTAACTTTTATTATACACTTTGAAAAAGTAAAGAATCACTACCAAAAATGTAGGTTACGTAAAGAAGGATTTATCAATGAATGGGCAATGCGCTATAATATTTCTACTGTTCAAGAAAATGTTATAGTTTTTAAATCTTCGATTATCTACAGAACTTGGCAATCATTTAGATCTCAATTCTTTTGTCGGCGTAGTCGATAACCACGTATATCCTTAATATTGAACCTGGCTCCTATTTTTACATTTATGTTTTTGATGGTATAAATATTTATCTACACGCGAGCGATGCCGCGCGGAACTGCTAGTTATACCTAAATATACAAAAATAATAACTTATTATTAAATTATAATAATCACAATGGTATTTAACCAATTTAACCATCGTATAAAAATAATAATATTTTGAGTCTCTCATTTTTAAGCTTTTACTGAGCGTTCACAAGGTTTTTAGTGTTTTTACTGATTTGGGCTTATTTTTAATTTTACTAGTAAAATATATTGAGGTCGTTATTCGGAGTAATAAATGCATAATTTGACTGGCCTGTGGGTCTAGTAATGAGTGATCCTAACTGCTGAGCCAGAGGTTATCGGTTCGATTCCCACCCAGGGCAAATAATTGTGTGATGAGCATGATTATTTGTTCTGTGTCTGGGTGTAATTTATCTAAAATAAGTATTTATTTAGTAATATATAAGTTTGTTCATCAGCAGTCTGGTTCTAATAGTACAGGCTCTGTCTAGTTTGGGATCAGACAGCCTTGTGTGAGATGTCTCAAGTTATTAATAAATAAAATTTATATATATACCTTCCTACATATCATGTAATGTAATTGTTTAATTTTTGTTAAGTAATTAATAATTCTCTTCAAGTTATGGAACCTTGCGATGGTGTAATTTAGATGATGGTTTTTGTATGCCATTGCCACTTTTTACATTTAAAGAAAATGATTTATTAATGTCATAATTTGTTGATAAAAATAATAAAAATAGGTCCCAATAGTTAATCATTTTATCTCCTTTTGTCTTATCTGAAGTTAAACAACTAAAAACGCGTGGAGACAACCCGGATGCACGTTTATTTAAGGGACCGGTCGTGTCTCGCGTTGTGAACTTGAGTCGTACAATGTATACCTACTTATCCGTTCTTCTTTTAGAACTTATAAACGCGCATTATAAATCTTACAACGCAAATTGTGTTACGTTTTATTAAAGGTTATAAAAATCCACTGTATCGTAATATGTGCTAATAATTGCGTTGCTAGAAGTATAAGTCTAGCTACATGTTTTATACAGTAATAAGTTATTCCTGTCGGACATGGCAATTATATTCCAAAGGTCGAAATGTGTTGTAAATAAGTTGTTGTCAACAATCTTTAGATAGGCTTAGCTGTTCTGAAATGCTTACCAATCTAGACAAGCAACTTCAACGATAAATCCTAGTCAATTCTTAGTCATCACTAGGAATCAACTCATAAGTATGAATTGCATACACATCGGGCGCGGTCCCAGCCAAAGGGGGAGGGGGAGGGGGGGTCATACTAATAGTAGAATCACATTTATAGATGAAACGAATAGCTATTTGGCCGGATAGCCGGATATCCGGCCCATATCCAGCTGAATATTTTGTCGATTGTCTTTGAATTTAAAAGAATGTCTTGTGAGTTGCAACAAGTCCTCTAGTAGCAGTTTCTACATTAATTAATTTCCTTATTTTACTTTTTGTGCAATAAACCCTAATTCTTTTATTTTAATATTAATGTGGCTAGAGATGAAACGGATGTCCGGTTACGATCCAGTAAGTTTCGTGAGATCCGGCGACATCCGGCTTCGTCTCTGCATCACTACTTTTTTTGCAGGTAATGAACGTATTATAGTAAACTGCCGTGTTTTTATTTAATTTGTTTTGATAAGGTACCTACCAATACGTATTTACTTTAATTTGACGTGTACGATTTGGGGGATGGGTTCATGTCCCCTACAGCATCGGACATTGGACAGATTTATTACGATAGGGCTGTCCCTATCGTAATATATCTGCCCAATGTCCGACGACCGTACTGATCTGTATCAGTACTACTCCTAGTGTCCTAAACATGTAGCCCCATCTATCGAGATAACGTTAGAAGTTTTAGATAAGTAGATGCTTAATTTGGTAGCAAACGCTAACATGGATGGTAAGGGTTGACAATAGTTTAGGTGGTTTCCAACCAACCAACTTCAATTAGTTGTGGACAAAGGCGGGCTATATTTTATGTAAGTTCGAAAATTGTATGCTTAAAATTCCAGCAACGCATGGACTTACTAAGTTGGGGATTGTATTAAAACAAAAAGAAACGATGCGATTGGATATCCACATTAACGTTTAAATAATTATAGGTTAAAACTTAAAAAACACGGTTGCATGGCGAACGGAATTAAAAAGTAAAAAACCGGACAAGTGCCAGTCTGACTCGCGCAGCGAGCGTTTCATGAGCAAACGTTCATTTCGGGAATCAATTCGCAAAGATTTGTGCCCGTTTTTTTCCGAAAGACAAACTTAACATTGCAGTTCTAAAAATACTCTACCACACATCGATTTACGACAGAGTCAACTTTCCAACCGCAAAATATAAGTTTGTAATCACAAAAACATTTTTTTTATGTGATATAGCAACAAATTAACGACTTTCGGATTTTCCTGTACTTGTGCTGTAAGAACTTGTTTCTTACCAAATTTCATGATTCTAGGTCAAAGGGGAGTAGGTACCCTATAGGTTCTGATTTACCTGCGAAATGTTCAAAGTTAAAATCTAAGACTCAAATGGCCGTATCTTTTGATTGTGTTGACTTAGAAAGTTGATTCTCTTACAGCTAGAATAAGTATTTGATGTGGGTTTCTGAAAAAAGTTTCTTGACAGACAGACGGACGAAAAATTGATCCTACATATAAGCGTTCTTTTTTTCCGTATGAGGAACGGAACCCTAAAGAGATTTCCACTATCCATCTCCTGGCTTAATCATCAGACCATCGTTACCAAGCCCAATCTGTTGGACTCGTGAAAACGAATCATATGAGAGCCCAAACTCGAAGGGTTTAGGTACTAGTAGCCACTGAAGAGTTCCACTAAGAACCTCCTGGTTGCATCATTAGGTACATCAGCACCAAGATGCCAAATTGTAGTATTGTCATCCGAACTACACAATATATACATACAAAGTTCGAGGTACGAAGAATTAGAAGTAGGGTAAAATGGACAACTTAGATTTGTTTACGTTGTTAGTTAGTTAGTAGTGCAGCTAATAATTTATAAAAGGGTGCTAAAAATACTTCATATGAACGCGTTATAAATGTATGCCCACCTTTTGCAAGCGAGAGAGCACTTGCGCTAGTTTCTGTTGCCTGTCAGCTAATTCACCGCGACCTGAGAAGTCAACCCTAAACAGGGCCATGATCGAGTCTATGATAAGCAGCTTGAACACTCCGGCTTCTTCATGAAACTTAGCTGCCACGTAGTCTAATAGTTCCGCCTTATCATAAAATAATAAATTATTCACATTTTAAAAACCTGTTTGAACAACTTATTTTATTGACTGGGTATGTTGTTATAAAAGAATACATACCTGGTGTTCCGAAGTATATGCTCTGGCATAAAGAACGTTATCTAGGACAGCACTTTGATCTAAATGAAATCTGTCTGCAATGGGCCTTAATCTGTCGGGACGACTATTATATTGTTAAGGAGTATTGAACACAATACTGATACACAAATGTTACAACGGTAGGCCTTGAAATATCGTCGACCAAATTGATTACAGGCTTAGAAAAAAATAATTCCGGCAGGACATCTTTTAATACCATTCCTATTTTTCGATCGTCGGTCAATCAAAAGTAATACTTTACCTATGGAAAGGGCAAAGGTGTAGGAGGAGAGTGGGTAACAGTGGATCACCTTTTTTCTAACTCATGCATTGTTCATTGTTTTCTACAATTTAATAATAAGAAGAGATTTTAATCTTTCAAGAAAAAGACATTTTTATAGAAAAATACATACATTTTACAAGATATGTATAGCCTTTGAAAAAAGTTAGGAAAAGATCTACCGTGACCCTGGTTTCGGTCACTTTGGACCGGTGCATGGGTGACAGTCGATCAGTTGGGTAGCAGTCTTACAAAAGTTTTTACCTAAAGATTTGTAACTTTATAATCGAACTATTCATTACAACATATAATATAGTCGTAAACAACATCAACATCTTACGTATTATTAGTTCGTACATTTTTGTAACATTATGATAAAAAAATTATCAAAACACCTAAAATTAAGAAGAAAAATACTTCTCTAATTGATGCCTATAAAAATAGTCTTTTCAACTTGAAATCATTTTTATACAAAATTAACGTAAATTAATCCTATTAGAAAAGTCAAAATCCATCCAGAAAAATTGTTTTAGTGCAACTCTTGCAATGTCTGGCTCGTTTCACATATTATTATACAGAGTTAAAGTGGATCGCTGATCTGTTGAGAACTCGAAATTAAAATGGTTCATTTTGATCCAATGACGGTTATTTAAAAAAAAACCGGACTAGTGCGAGTCTGGCTCGCGCACCGAGGGTTCTATAATCAAACTTTTTTTTTAAATACTCTTCCACACATCGATGTAAGTCAACTTTCCAACCGCAAAATATAAGTTTGTAATCACAAAAACTATTTTTTATGTGATATGACAACAAATTAACGACTTTCGGATTTTTTCCGTTACTTGTGCTGCCAGACCTTGCTTCTTACAAACGTACTAATACAACACAAAATTTAAAACACGTAAAAAAAGTGGTTTCATTCTTTCCTGTTGAATGGAACGCCGCGCGACGTCCTCCCACTCTAATATTACGGTCACATCGATTGGTTGGGCTGACGGAGGTAAGTATTTAAGAGCAGCTACTAAGCGTTTGTTCACTCGCGTACACATAATATATTTGAAACTATAGTAAATGATCCACTGTACCCCGTGATCCACTGTTACCCACTTTCCCCTACAAAGGGATCCTTTGAGGAGTTGAGGGAAGATATTCTTTTTCAATTGCGATAATTATTAACATAGGTGTACATATTAGTACCTATTCTCTTTACAAACACTCAAACACAGTTTTCTGGCAATCCTATGTACTTGGAGGGGAGCTGCGATGCCAGACGTACGATAATTATCGTACATGTACGATTATTTCGACACCGGTACGATGTACGATACAATATGTATTATCGTACGCCAAAGTACGATAATTTCCAACCCTCCTTCGAAAATATAAAATAATAGGTAATAATAATATCTGGCTTTAATACTTTTTTTTTATATATTATAGGGGGCAAACGAGCAGACGGGTCACCTGATGGGAAGTGACTACCGTCGCCCATGGACACCTGCAACTCAAAAGTCACAAGTGCGTTGCCGGCCTTTGAGATAGGAGTACGCTCTTTTCTTGAAGGTTTGAAGGTCGTATCGGTCCGGAAATACCGCAGGCGACAATTTGTTCCAGAGATTGGTTGTGCGAGGCAAAAAATTTCTGGAGAACCGCACAGTGGTGGATTGCCAATTATCCAGGTGATGGGGATGAAAGTTTTGTCGCGTTGAACGATAGCGAAACGTTGCGGCCCGGTATAAGTCCGAACAATTCCTCGGAGTACTCCCCATGATACATGCGATAGAGAATGCAGAGTGAAGCTACATCTCTACGCAACGCCAAAGGGTCAAGCCGATCTGAAATATCCTGGCAATCGATGATTCGAGTCGCTCTCCGTTGAATGCGGTCAATAGGGAGAAGCTGGTACTGGGGTGCTCCTGCGTAGGTTGTAGGTGGTGGGCCGGGGTGAAATACTGCCTCGATCTATTCAGCACACCAAGCTTCTTCGGGGCTAATTTGGCCTTACCCTCCAAGTGACCGCGGAACTGGACTTCGCTCGATATATCGACACCAAGGATTCCGATGCTGGCTATGGCAGTCAGGGAAGTGCTTTCAAAGCGAGGTGACACGACAAACGGTATCTTTTTTCAGGCTCTACTTTCAGCCCAATGCGTAAAAAGCCAATCAAATAAATGCTGTTATGGTTTTAAACCAACTGAAAAAATGATATCTCGAATGACTTCAGCAGTCCTTTATTAAAAAACGGCTGGTGCTGCTGCCGAGGTAGAAGTAAATAGTGATTCCGATAATCCCACTCTTTTATAAAAAGTATAGTACTTAAATAAGTTTTTTTTATTTCTGTCTAATTTCACAACTTCCTAAAATTTCTATACTATTTCTAGTTTTGCGAAATGGTACGTTTCGCGGTTCTGGTAGTTGTACGATAATTTTTCATCTGGTGCGATAATTTTCGAATATTGATACGATAATTCTCTCGCACTCATCTGGCAACCCTGGAGGGGAGTAACTCCTCATTCCACCTTGAGAAACGCGCGAAACTGGAGCACACCGCCTTCTTCGGCAATATCATCTAGGTAAATAATGTCTTTTAGTTGTTTTCTTTCATTCTTCTAGCAACATCGGAAAGAAACCGCTCCTGTTTCTTTTCGGTCCTTTGATTATTTGCTTGTCTAGGTGACATATTCGGCCGTACAGATCGGCGCGGCGCTAATAAAGTCGACTATATTTCGTAGACTCGCTTGTGACGCGTGACAGGCGTCATTGTCGTTTGAATATCAAGCGGCGACGTGCTTTCAAAAAACAATTAATCA
The DNA here is from genome assembly GCA_963859945.1 of Euplagia quadripunctaria. Taxonomy (NCBI): domain Eukaryota; kingdom Metazoa; phylum Arthropoda; class Insecta; order Lepidoptera; family Erebidae; genus Euplagia; species Euplagia quadripunctaria. Next base: position 8,994,949 of record OY982574.1, read on the forward strand.
TGCCGGTTTGTGCTATTAAATTGTGTCGACACTACGCTAAACGAAAACCTTATAAAAACATCAAGATTACTTTCATCGGTAAGTTTTGTTTTAATTTACACTATTTTCCGCGAAAATACGATACTTTATATCAAAATTTGTAACTATGACAGATTAGCCGGTGTTGACAGTTTATTACGGGGTAATTTTACAAAAACCATGGGTAATCATAAATCATGACGCTACTACTGTCTAATATTATTAAAAAAGTCTATCGCTGAAGAAAATGATACCTTATGATATTGGTGACTTTGACTCAAAGTATTTTAATTATTCATGTTACATCGTCTACATACGTCTGTATCATCTAACATCAATAGTTAAAATACTTTAAAGAATAATAATAATAGTCTTTTTTTATTATTATGTAATTATTATTCTTTCATTAAAAAATACATCTCATCAATATAAATTAATCACTTATTTTCACAAATTCACATTGATACCTTTGTAATTTGGATTAGACCGATCATTTTTCGTTCCTAAAAGATTCAATCACTTACACCTTTAATTATATGACATATTATATATATTCAAAGGTTTAAAAGTAGGTTATGTATCGATACTGCGGAGTTGTAGCATACTGCGCGACGATTCTGTGGCTGGAACCGTTAATTCAAATAGGTAGTTCACTCAGCTGTGGACCGACCATTTGGACGATTGCTATTAGGTACGTGAACACGAAAACATACCTGCAGAGCGAAGTCACTCGCGACGTTTTCGCACTTTTCACTACATACATATTTAAATATTCACTTAAGGCACTGTGACGACAACGATACCTTCCGTTGTTTTATTTAATAATTAGAGGTTGTTTGCGACCTTTGAGAATGCACCGCTTATTGCTTGCGACGTATAATGAGATACATGCTATGTATATAAAATATTAATTAACCATATTATTTATTAGAAATGCATTAATGAAGAGCCTATACTGAGGTCTATATTATGTGTCTTTACGGGCCAACAAGGTTTTTGTTATACATATATTTTACTTATAATTATTAACTACTTGTTACTCTTTTATAAATAGTGTAGATCTTATTAATATAATGTTATCTTGTTACATGATTACTCAATTAGCAACATAAAGGATACAAAGTGTGTTCAGTATCGAGGAACATGACTTTTCCACCGTGGTAGCCAGTTGAGGTAGGTATTTGTGTCGTCACACACAACGTATGTGACAATTGTGTTTTGCCTGTACGAAATTCACCAAAAACTTCAGTTATAGCCATGGATTCGATACCGCCCGCCAATAATTTACTGAAAGATTTTAAGAAATTAATATTTAAGCAATTAAGTATAAGTAATCTGCATTCTGTCATGTACATAATGTACTCTATCAAATATTATCCTATTAATATTATAAAGGTGAAAGTTTGTGAGGATGTATGGACGTAGGTATGGATATTTGTTGCTCTTTCACGTGAAAACTACTGAACCGATTGCAATTAAACTTGGTATGTAGATATCTGGACACCTGGATTAACACATAGGCTACTTTTCATGCTGATATTCCCGCGGCATCGGGACTTACGCGGGTGAAACCGCGGAGCGCAGCTAGTAGGTATAAATTATATTTAAAATATTGACGAAGCGACAACGACGGTCCCTTCGTACATATTATAGGTAGGTACATATAAAGTTATGTCCAAAATTTGCGTTTTTTTTATTATTTCATAGGTAATTTGTAAGCATATATTTAGTTTTTAACCGACTTCAAAAAAGGAGAAGGTTCTCAATTCGACTGTATGTTTTTTTTTATGTTTGTTAACTCAGAACTTTCGAGTGGGTGAACCGATTTTGATGATTCTTTTTTTATTTGAAAGCTGGTGCTTCCCGTGTGGTCCCATTTCAATTTGGTCCAGTTCTCACAATCACAAACCACGATTTTTGACATGTTGCTTTGTAGGTACATAGGGACCGTCGATATACGTATAAATACATATATGATATTACCTTTAGTTCTGTTACTGATTCAAGTTCTTAGCACAATTTTTTCAAAATTGCTTGTAAAATTAAACGAAAAGTGCTCGTTAAGGACTCCATTAAGTAGCAGGCAGCCTTATTGAATAAAAGTTTTGCATGACTGCAATGTTCAACAGTAGAAAGTGTAGTAGGGGAAATTATGATAACGTTATATAAAATTCATAAAATAACCAAAAAAGCAAATGATTAAGTACTTCACTCCCTAAAAGTTTTTGTTCGAGTCAAGTCGCAGTCACTGACTGACGGAGGCGCACACGAACGCATAACTTGCGAATGTCAGAACCGATATCCTTAATTATATTTTTAAACGGTCAATTTACGACCATTAAAAAAAAATATTTTAAAGAGAATCTTGTAAAACTAGCCAGGAAAGATGAAAAATTAGGCGATAACTGAAAGTGCTTATTTTCACGCGACTTGTTTAGTGCTTTAGTAATGTTTGGTACTCAGTGTAACCTTATTATACGGCTGAACTGGCAATAGATTGTAATTGTTTTAGTAAGATCGAATATGACGTAACTCGTTTCACTTCTTTTCACACGAATAGAAAAGGGTGGATGTACATACCATGTACACACATATACACACTACTACCCCAGTCTAGGGCTGTCATCCTAGTAGATTTGTCCTAGTTTAGAGGGCGTCCGGGGAGCGTCCGGACGAGGTTTTCAAAGTGTTTGTGCCAGTGACAACTTATAATTATTAGATGAACAAGCTGTTTACTTAAAAAAAATTGAATCGGCTTTTTTTTAAGGTATCCAGAAAATAATCTCGATTTCACAAATGTATCCGGGATTTGTGAAGTCGAGCTTCTCTAATTCCAATAGAAACCACTGAGCTCTACAATCACAAACCTAAAAAACGGATAATTACTATTGAAATCCAAAAGAAATTGCACAGTTTTGCCGCTAAACGTTGAAACATGTTTTATTAGGACCATCAAGGGAATCACAAACCACGTTATGGAAAATTTCTGACACTACTTATAGGGTATAGGTACTTAATAGGTGTAGCAGTTGAAGCCTTACAAACCTCATAATGCTAGTAATGAAGATAAGTACTAATCCAATACAAAAATACTAAAGAAATACAATTAGGTACATAAAAAAGTACCTATCTATTGATTACATAGTAGTTGGTATTAGTACCTACATTAATAATTATTAGTTCAAGTATTCGGTTGGTTTGTGCAATTACAGCTACTATTTTAAACTTACTCCAATTCCATACTTCCCGTACTAATTTTGAAAACCTGCTTTCTACGATCGCTAACTTCTAAAGCTGTCATAAAACCAAGTGTCACAACTTTCTGACAAGCTTCTTTGATTTTCTCTACTTTAGTGTCTGAAAACCCTTTGATATTACACAGTTTTTTCTTCGTAGACATCTGTATTCCTTTGATGGTACATATCCCAGCTGCTTTTAGTTTCTTTATATCAGCCACGTTGATACCGTGTTTTTGTAAAATATCTACATCTTGAAAGAAGGTTTCTTCGTCTTCATTTTCAGACACATTGTCTTCAAGAGTTTGTTCAATCATAGCGGAATTTTAAAATTTACAAAAACCTTTTATATGATTCCAAATTGGCGCGTTTGGTTTATTTTTTATTGATTAACAGTCTTAGGTAGCAGGTACATTAGGTCTATGTAATAGTGTGGCCAACTCTTATAAATCCGATTCGCAAGGCAGGCTTGGGCAGAAAATATCGAGATATCGAAATGTTGATATTTCTTTTGTAAAATATAATATATCAACGATATTTTTTAATTCAGTATATCGATATTTGATATATTTTATTAGAGCAGCGGTCGGCAACACGCGGCCCGCCGCCATCCTACTTGCAGCCCGTGACTGTTTTGTAAATAAATCTACATAAATATCTAATAAAATGCATTAATTAAAGAGTAAGCGTCCCTTAAGAGCGCGCCGCTTTGCCCGCAAACGAGCAAATGGGCAGGCGCGGGAGTTGTATGGTCGTGAAAATATAAGTCTTTCTGGAAGAACGTGTACCTGGCGCGGTGGACTGAAGACGATAATTTATGTCAGTAACTCCAGGAAAAAGCACGATAATTTGAATGGTTCTCCAAAGCTGCCCATGAAAGTAATGATGTCTCAGATACTGCTCAGATTTTAATATTTGTTCGTGGAATCGATAAGAACTATAATGTCTATGTGGAGCTTTTACTGTTGTGTAGTTTGCAGGGAACGATAAGGGAAGATTTCTTTTGTAACTTATAACAAGCACTAGTATCAATGCAATTACCATGGTCAAAATTAGTAAGTGTAATAACATACAACATGTGTGGACAAAATAAGGGTTTGTTATGTAGAATTAAAACTAGACTAGTAACAAAAAATTGCGTTCCAAATACAACCTCAAACATCACACTGAATTTTGTATAAAATCACTTATCTATTTTCTTTGTAGTTTTCATTTTTGTTTTGTAATTCTTTCTCATTTCTACTTATTAATAAAACAAAAAAAAGTGTTTTTTTTTCAGTCTATAACACCCAAACTATAACTATTACGTGTACGTAATTAAATTGTAGTTATTTTAACAATTTTTCGTAGTATTTTTGGTTTTTTGAAGTGAAAACTTCTTTAGCGGCGTTGTGCACTTTTTGGGAAGGGGAAAAAATGTCAAACTCGTGTCAGGACACATGACCCTGATCGAAAATTTGTGAGACGGAGCCTAGTTTTTTATATTTAAAAAAATATAACATTCGAAATCCAAACATTAATGAGCGGCACAGAACTTCCAGTGTACTCTCTATGTATATATATAGATATGTTATTACCTACTTTTTATTTTTAACCTAATTATAAATATACAGATGTGTGTGTGTATGTAAATGCAAATACATTGTGAAGTTATGTTTTCACTTCTAACGTGCAGTGACTGTTTTTTTTATTATCACAAGTGCGACCCATCTTCACTTTATTTTGCCACCTAGTGGCCCTTGCCTATCAAAAGGTTGCCGACCCCAGTATTTTCGTATCAATTTCGATATATTTTTGAACACAAGTCGAGTTTCATATTAAATATTATTACCTTAGATAATATATATATAGGTCCTATATATAATCTAAGATTATTACTAAATACTCCTAGCATTCGGCGCCTCGTTTAATCGATTTTAAAACTGCATATTTATTTTTATTTTTTTTTGGTTTTTGGTTATGCCATATTTATTTCCTTTCCATCATACGACGGCTCACTTTTTTTTCTAATGTTAATTATAGCTTTTGAATCTCTTTTTAAATCTGTAAATTCATAACGGTACTTTTCCAGTTCTTCAAGATAAACTTGCAAACATTACAAAAGTGAAAGGAGGCATTTAAAAGATATTCTACAGAATTTTGCAATGGAAACCAATAACATAAAAAGTGAGCCGTCGCAGGACGCCTGACAGATGTGAAACATCGAAATTATTTTAAACAGATACTATGCGTAAAAGGATATCTAGGATAGTTTATGAAATATATTTTTTTTTAAGAAAAAATTGCTTGTTTATTAAATAAACATTTATATTTATAAAGGTACACGTCACACCGCATTACATTTAACATATAGGTACTATCACATACCGTGGCGAAGGCGGCTCAAGCCGTGGCAAGCCGTTCTGACCCAAGCATTAGATGTTTAACATCAAATAGTATGAATGACTTAAATGCGCCTAAATCTTCGTTTATAATTCTAAATAAGCTGTATTCTGCATCCCATAATTTTCTATCCCTAGAGGTATAAGAACAATGACTAAAACTGGTACCAATATTTCTCACGCGTCAAACTCAAATTATCGTAGTAATTATTTTCACATTTTTATACAACTATTTGCGTCAGGATTACGGTTTGTGAACAGGGGATATAATTAGAAAACAATATAAATAGTTTTTTGATTTTTATTTACATTCGCATTGTCATTGCCGTCAAAACGTAGTGCTTTATATTCTCTTTGATTGCCGTTCCGTTCCTGTCATTCATGACTTATAGTTCCGGTATTTTCAATAGAAAAGTTATTAAAAAATAGATATATAAACAAATAATTACCCTATATAGTAAATTACTTGAAATTCCAATATTTTTTTATCTTGAAGTAAGTATTAACTTTTCTTATTCCATTAATCGATTTCGAAAAGATAGAAAGATAGGTATTGATTATATTAAAACAAAACGGTTCAGTCTTCGTGTCAGCTGTCAGCGTAGGCATCGAGTGAATAGGCATTGTATTAACATTATACTGTTCATTTACGTATTAACGTAAACGTAAAGTATCTAAACACGAATATTTCGTTCCAATCGAAGCCTACGTTTTTTACGAGCAATAGAATATATACAGGATAGTTTTTATTAATAAAGATGGGAGTTTTTAGATTAATACAAATCATAGTTTAGGTTATTCTCCATTTTAAATGTGAAAAATCCCGGGTTTTATTTGTAAAAAAAAAAACAGTTATGTGTGTTAGTATATTAAGTAATGTATTCCATGAAAAACCAAGTTTGGTTTTGATGTAACTCAGTAGGTACAGGATTTCACATATTTATGAGCATTGTGCTTTAAATGGGACCAACCCACCGTTATTAAATAATCGACTAACTGATTTAGTATCTCTCAACCACTAGTTTTTTTAATACCTCAGGTCTGTTAGAAATGCTATAAACTTTTTGTTTAATAGTATTTTTTTAAGTAGACTAGGACTAGGTACAACCAATAACATATTTGAATTATAATTATATTTTGAATATAGTTATTCATATTATACGTTTATTTAACCTTAACAACAAATAGTATGTTTAGATTTAATTTTTAAGCACATCCCTATTTCATAGCGTCACTTTGATTGATTTGTATTTTGTATTTTAATCTATGGTTTGATGACTTCGCTACGCTGAGAAAGAATCGTTAGCGGCGCAAATAAAGGATTATTTTTAAAATAAATAACAATTTCTTCAAGATCTTTACCGTCTAATCCATCTCAGTAAAGGTAAGGGCGTAAGTTAACCCAACGGAAGTACTGGAAAGTGATTATTTATTATGTTCATATATTTCCTTCAGTATCACAGCCATGTTGAAGTAGTGTTGATTTTACTAAGTTTTCGTCAGTTTATCGTTCAAAAAGTTTAAAGTTGATCACAAGTATATGTGACAGACCCAGTTTTGTTTGTGTTGTGATAATAAAGTTGAAAGTCTTTGCAATATGAAAAGTGTTTCAAAGTGCAACTGTTTCTGGCGTCGAGTCGTCAACGTCAAGGTAAGGGTGGATGTGTCTTCAATATACATCACAACGTAGCATTTACCAGTTCTAAAACATTCGTTACAATAATTGTTCAGATGTTAAACATTAATCAAATTTATACTTTCGAGGTTATTACATTTATTTCATATTATACTTTGACAAATTCTGACCCACACTTGAGTATCATAATCATCATTCATTCACTGCAGGGTCTGATTCACGTAGGTAGGTTTTAGAAGTAGAAAAAACAGTAAATCAATATTCAAGTCAATAAACATAGGTACTACTTACATCCAATACGACTAGCTTTCTGTCTCTATAATATAGATTTTGTCAAATATTCTTGTAAATTCACAATCCCTCCGGGACAGTACGTATTTTCGGGATAAAAGGTACTCGTATGTCCTTTTCTATGACCCTGAATTTAAAGAACAATAATAAAGTTATTGAAAATATCCAAGATGGATTTTGTGCATTGGCTAGCCATCTTCATGTGGTTAATTTACAAAAAAATGATTTTTTCGAAGATTTTTTTTTAATAAAATATCATTAGCATAAACATTTTTTTGTAATTAACCACATGAAAATGGCTAGTCAATGAACAACTATCCATCTTGGATATTTTCAATAACTTTATTCTTGATATTCCCAGGTCAAAAAATTTTTTGGTCCAATGATGGCCAAAACCAGGGTCATCCTTTTCTGCACTACTATGTGTATGCTAAATTTTACGAAATGTTAAGTGGTTAAGCCGTGAATGTGTCAGAAACAAACTCATTTTCGCATTTATAATATAGTAGAAGTAAGGATTATTCAATAAGGTGAGATGTTGAGTTAGTTTGTCTATCTTAATACTTACAGTTATGTTGTTATTTAGGTCAAGTATTACAATGTTGATTTAAGTGAAATATACAATAAATTCTCATGCATATGATCAATAATGTATATATACATAGGTTGACATGTTTTAAAATTTAGGTTATTATTTTTCAAATTTGCTTTTATTGAAGTACATGAGAATGTGTGAACTAACATTTGAGAGTATTGCATAATATAATGTGACTGGTTGAAGCTATTTATTCCATTAAAATAACAAACAGTGCTTGTTTTGGGTTGGAACTTAACTAGTAAAGCAGTGAACTACATGTGGTACTGACATTTATTTTCAGAGATGGATTCGGAAGATTCACGTGATCAAAGCTCATCTAGTAGTTCAAGTTCAAGCTCTAGGAGTCGAAGGAGTTCATCATCTGATAGGAGTGAACCATCTAAAAAAGATGCAAAGTCCCCTCCTCAGTCCCCTAGATCCCCTAGGTCCGAAGGACCACGTTCACCTTCACCTGAAAGTCGATCACCATCCCCACATCGTGGAAAACGGCCACAGTCACCTGACAACCTAAGTGGGGCTCACTCTGACATAAATTCACCAGAAAATTCTATGCCTGGATCACCTGCAGCATGTCCTAAGTCACCAGAAGGTCCACACTCTCCAAGTGATGTTGGTTCTAATGTAGGTTCACCTGGGCATGGTGATCAATACTCATCAGCTCCACCATCAGCCGGAGAAGGACCAAAGACTCCGCAGAGTCCATGTAGCTTAGCTAAATCCCCTCATGGCTCACCAGGTAACAGATCTAGACCTGCATCACCTAAGTCTGAAAGAAATACACAGCGACGATCTCCCTCCTCCAGTCCTTCTCCTGATAGAAATTCCTATAGATCTTCTCCCAACATGTCACCAGTCATAAGGAAAAATGATTGGAGTCCAAAAGACAGAAATGAAAAGTGGAGGAGACACACAAAAGCCGAGCAGAAAATGGTACCTGTCCCTAGAGCCCGTAGTAGATCTGATTCAAGTCGGTCCAGCAGAAGTTCTTCGTATCACAAAAGAAGTTCTAAAGATCCTGTCACTGAAGAGATATCTGAGGGTATATGATTTTTTTTAGCACTATATCAAACTCAAAATAATATTTATAAAGCCACTATTTCCATTTGGATCTTTCAAATTTTCAAAAAATTTGAAAGAATATGATGTTTGGTAAGATTATAAAGGTGTAAACAGTTGCTTACTAAGGTATAAAAAAATTATTGTATAATTTTAATTTTTACAACCATCAATGTTATAAAACTATTAGGGTTTGCAATCCCGCAGTCTTTTTTCCCCCATCACTTGGATAATTGATTTGCGCGCCACCACTGTACGCTTCTCAAGAAACTTCTTGCCTTGCACAACCAATCTGTAAAACAAATTGCCATATTTCCGGACCTAAACGACCATCAACCAAAGAGCGGCCCACCTTAAAGGCCAGCAACGTGTTTGTGACTCTTGAGTTGTGGTGTCCATGGGCGGTGGTAGTCACTTACCATCAGATCAGTCTGCTTGTTTGCCATAAAAAAAATTATGAAGAAAAATATTATGGTAGAATTTTTATATTTAAATAATTAAAAACTATATAATTGTAGGTGTACAATATTATTATATCAAAAAGGTAAGCAGACTACTAGCTGACCCGCGCAACTTCGTCCGCGTTTGTAAATTTCCTCGTTTTTGCAACATTTTTCATTAATTCTCTGCTCCTATTGGTTGTAGCGTGATGTTATATAACCTTCCACGATAAATGGGCTATCCAACACTAACATAATTTTTCAATTCGAAAAAGTAGTTCCTGAGATTATTGCGTTCAACCAAAACAAACAAACTCTTCAGCTTTATAATATTAGTAGTTATAGTATATTAAAAAAAAAAATGACATTTATTCGGAGTAGTCTGCCGTTCTATCTAAACGATTTGCTCATTAGTTTTAGTCTAAGAACACTCGCTAGAACAAGTTCTTTCATTTGAGCTTTCTCTTTTTAAATTCATTGACTTGGAAGCTGGGTGTGAACATTCAACATAAACTTAATGCTGCGGAACGACACGGGTCTTCTCTCCTCTCGTGTTTATTAACTAAGAATCAAGGGAAATTAACATATCAAAGACTTAATATGACTTTTATGACACACATATTAGTATGCATATTTAATTAATACATTGTTAAACAACTAGGGCAATAAAAAAGTTGCAAAGAGATCGATTCCACCGATAAGTTTTTACGAGTCGTCTATTATATAATTTAAAAGAAATGTTGTTCGTTGGTAAACGCATCCTTTGAACGGCTGGCTATTATTTCTGATAATATCGGAGAAGACTGGAAGTGCTTTTGTACATGAAATTCAAATTTCAATGAAATCATGACAGGACAATGTCTTTTTCTTTATTTGGTCATACTAAGTCCTTAACCAATTTATTATCGATTATTTTACAGTTGTAAGTGTTACAAATCAGAAAAAACTTCGTATTAAAAAGACTTAACGAAAAATTCGACAGTAAAAAAATTATGAAAATAAAAGTTGATATGTACTGTATTTTTTTTCTGAAAATAGAGCCCAAAGAAACCAATTGGTATCTGTTGTCTGGTCTAGCCAGCCTATTTCTTATAGGTGTACAGACATAACCGACTGCGAAAAATAACTTCTCCGCTTGAAGGGGTGATAGTGTTGATTATTGTGAAGTAGTGACTAAGTTTCTACATGGACGTGTTCAAAATTTCTTTTCCATCCGCACCTCCATCGGGGAGACCCCATTAACATGCGAGAATACTGGAACGGGAAATACGAGATTGAAAACCCTAAACACTACCATTGATAGTTGTAAAGTTTCAAGTTTCTTAAATAGCTATATTACTTATTAATTAAGGATGACCATATCCGTATCTTTACTGAATATGAATATCATTCATGAAAGTTTTTATTAGAGTATATATGTATTGCTTATCAGCAACCATTGGTGTTTTTGTAGGTGAAATGGAATCTGACCAAGAAGATAGAAAATTGAGGAGCAAATCACCTGCAAGTGATAAACCAGATGGAAAAGATCTAAATATAAGTCATGAAGACCTTTCTGATGTGTCTGACTTGGATTCCATGGGGCCAGAAGATGCAGAGAAGGGAGCTAAGGTTTGCAAAAGATCTATGTTTTTAACTATACCTGTTTAAGCATTAAATTTGTTTCTTTATTTACACATTAGACTTATAGTTTTTGCCTGGTTCTATTCTTTTATTCAACTGAATTTATTTGGTATTGTTACAGCCCACATCTCCCCTAAAATCCGAAAAAAAATCGGATGCAAAACTTAATGGTGCGAGTTCACAATCATCACCTCAATCAGACAATGGGAAGAGTGATACTCCAAAACTAGAAAAAGTAAAAATATTTATTTTATTAATTACCTTTGTACACTTGAATGATTAACATTTTGACATATATTCGTATGTATGTACTTATTTGTAATTATTGTAAATACCAGGTACCTCAAGAAAAAACCAGCAACACAGAAGATGGAGAAGAACAGTTAGATTTTGAAGCAGAAGAAGGAGAATGTATAGAACCAAAAGCTGTAGAACAATCAAATGGTGATACCGAGGACAAAGGTATTGAAAAAGGTAATTAAAAATTGTACTTTGTTATTGCACTTCTAATATGTGTTTTTTTACGTTTGATTGTAAGATATATGAATATACATTTCTTAACCATCTACCACACTGAGTTGAAATTTGGTAAGGGTTTGCCACATGGCGGAAGGTTTCTAATATTAAAAACGATTTATTTAAATGAGTAGCTCAAAGTCACAGGTATCATCTAGTTACTGTATTATTTGCTGTTGTTTTGTGTGCCTACAACAATGATTTTTTTTTTCATTTAGGCCTCAGACTTAGGGCATGCACTACAGTAATGTGCTACACTTAACATGATAGCTTTAATAGATTTTTGTTCTATATGTATAATCAAATTCATATATATATAATGTATAAGTACTAATTACTTATTAGAAGACGAAATGTAACAATAATGAAACTTTAAAGCACATTAATGCAAAAGTGTTATAAAGTTTAAATTTTGTACCTATTTTCTCTGTGAAAGTATTCACGATATTTCAAATTCAAAGCGTTGTTATGTATTAGAAGCTCAATTGATAGAGCCAGCTGACGTTATACTATTTACTTTTAATGGGATGGGAATGGGATTCAAGTGGTAGGGGAAAGGAGGGTGACAGAAATAACAGTGTCGATCGATCGTCGGGGGTGGGACGGTTTAGGTGTTAGCTTATGAAATATAATAATGTCTGATTGAATTTTCAACATAATTAATCATCATAATCATTTATTTAGTTACTCGCTAGAATTTTCCACGGCTAGATACTTTTCGGTAGCAAAAGAAGCATCTTCATTTAATACTAAAATGTGTGGAAGTGACTCCCAGATAGTTGGTCGCTTCAGTTATCGAGTTGTTCGACGACGGAACAGATTTATAATTATTCGCCAAGTTGTCAAGACTGGTGAGAAGCTTTTTAGCCAATACACACCACTAACGCCACGCCACATTTGGTAACGTCTGTTACCAAATACACATATCATTATCCTATTAATATTACAAGCGTGAAAGTTTGAGAGGATGTTTGTTGTCTCTTTCACGCAAAAACTACTGAACCGATTGCGATGAAACTTGGTATGTAGATAGCTTGAGACCTGGATTAACAGATAGGCTATGTTTTATCCCGATATTCACACGGCATTGGGATTTATGCGGGTGAAACCGCGGGACGCAACAGGTCTAATATACGTGGTGGTTGTAGTTTGCAGGGCAGTACCTACTGGCAACACATTGAAAAAAAACAAACTATAATGTTGGAATGATATTAGACATTAATTTATTTACGATTTATTTCACTCATGTTAGTTAAAAGTATGACGTTTAAATAACCAATTTTGATAACAGAGGACGTGAAACCTGGTCGGCGTTCACGTGGTTCATCGCTCGAGGAAGGCGAGGTATCGGACGAGGCGGAGCGACGTCCCGAAGAGAGCGAACCGCGACCGGTTTGCAGATTTTTCTCCCGTGGTGCTTGTACGTGGGGTGTCAGTTGCAGGTATACCTACTTTGTTAGAAGAAATCGAAACGTCTTTTATACATACATGTTTTTTTTGATAAATGTAGGTATGTGATTGGTTGGGGCTTACCAAACACCGCTAACAGCTAAAACTTCCATTGGCCTATTTCTATTGCTAGCAAGCAAAGCTTTTCAACAAAACGAAACATCTAAATAAATAAATATATAAAAATGTCATGTCACGTTGTCTGTCGGCGATGAACTCCCTAAACTAATAAAACGATTTTTATGTTAAATTTTGCACACTGTGCAGTTTGGTCCAACTTGAGAGATAGTATAGTTTTTATCTCAATTACTTAACTTAGTCACAGCAAAGCACTGCAAATAGTAGTAAATATTTTTTCACTTCTCATCATGTTGTCACCTGCTTTATTTTTTCCTGCTAACACTAAGGTTGACTCGTAGGAAACGCCTAGTCATTAAGCCTAGGCACCCACGTTTTATAAAACTAAAAACGTTTTTTCACTACTACTAAACTAGAATATTTCTATGAGAAGTGAGTTTTGGTTGGCATTGTACATGGGTATGGACCATCCATAACCAATCTCTTTGTCCCTGTATTACAGGTTTCTTCACCCGGGGGTAACGGACAAGGGTAACTACAATATGTTCGACGTGGTTCGCGGTGTCCCTGCCAGTGGCTCGTACCCTACGGCACCTGCTAGAGATGTTGCGCCGCCCGAGTCCGCCTGGGAGCGTGGATTGCGCACAGCTAAAGAGGTAGAGACTGACGATTATCGCTTTTCGTTTTTTGAAGGAGAACAATTTTTCTTTTTTTTTTTTTAAATAACTTTGACAATACCTTACATTGTCAAATTTGGTAAGCTATTATTAGTTACATCTACTCTGTAGATATTTTTTTTTTTTACACTAGCGGCCATTCGAAAATTGTTGAAGCTAAGTTTCGTCCTTTTCTTTCTTGAAACCTACGGATTCTGTATCAGTGTCGAACCCCTGATGTGGAAAACAGTGTTGTTCAAATCTCAACACTTTCTCGTGTAGACAGAACATAACCCGAAGTAACTACGATTTCTGCTGAGAAAAAAATTTGCCCAGTATGCTCCATGGGGTTTTTTTTCACTAAAAAACGCAGTTGATGAAATTCGAGCAAATTTTTAAGAATAAATAATTGTACATAATTAAAAAAAAAAAATTATATTGCTAGATTTTTTATTGAAAATCTAATAAAAATTGAGAAGAATTGTGTTACATTACGTCGTCGTAAAACATCTTCAATAATTATATTCACGTTACTATAAAAGTGCAAAACTTAGTTCCGAACTGTGAGCCATGCGAGAGAAAAAAATTAAATTAAGTTCATTTTTTATTTAATTTTTTTAAAAGACAACTCCCGCATTAGGAATTACTCCTGTGTCGCGGGGGACTTTACAAAAATAGAAACAACGGACACAAAGAACACCCAGACTAAGGTGGGAATCGAACCCACGACCTATAAGCATAGCGGTCAGGGTCACTAACCACTAGACCAACAGGCCAGTCTTCATTACCTATGTGTTGAATATGTTATTTATTATTGCCACATCTAAGTATATCTTCGAGAAACAAATAGGCACGTAAGGAAGTGCTATAAAAACTGATACTCCATTGTTTATATGAACGACTTCGCGAGACATCAATTATCTTTCGTTTCATAATTTGGTTAAGTATTTAGGCATAACGAGTTAGACATTTTTTTTGTTATAATAATACTTTTTCATAATTGTTTTTTGGCATACTATTTTAGTAGGCATAAATATCATTTAGGCTAATGTTTTATGCCCTAAGTTTGATAGGCATAAAGTGATAAGAGACGATTTAACATTAGTAGGGTAGGTCATTTGAACAGAAATGGCTAGGTTTAGGTTAGGTTAGAACTGTGACCATAACGCCAGTACCGAATTCTATGACAAACGAAGTACTTGATCAAACGAGTTAATTATGCGGCGTATAATTATTATGCCTATAAATATTGTGCTTAGATATGATTATACGTAAAAAAAATATGCTGTAGAATTACTATTCTACAGCATATTTTTTTTTATTATATCTATATAATAGAATTGTTTCTATATAATAATTATCATATTAAATAAATTATAACACTACTAATTTTTAAGCATAATTACTATAAGCATAATAATCGTTAAGTAAGTATACTTACTTAACGATTATTATGCTTATAGTAATTATGCTTAAAAAATTGTGCCTAAACAGTTAAGCCAAATTAATGTTGTGCGTAAATATTATTAGGATAAGTAAGAGTATGCCATGTTAAATTATGACATATAATTTTATGCGAATAAATAGGGCACCTACAAATAGCGCGGCGAAGACCGGGCCCTCGCCCTGTACCATTGTATGATTCATAGCGATCGCACGCGTCTATCGCGAATATGTTCTCCAGCCAGTAAAATATAAAATAAAACGTGCTTTACAGCGCGACGCTTCAGTACGTTGTATAAATAAGATTAAAATCTTTTTTTTATCTATTAATCTATGTAGGTAATTCATAAACTTATTTATTATTTATACTACAAGGTTGATTTCAAAGAAATAATTTATTACCTATACCTATAACGTTACATAAGGTTTGCGAGTTTCTTTTGATGATTATCATTTTTGTTAATAGTAAGTAAGTATTGTAGTACGAACTAAGATAATTTTTGACTAAATACTATCATCAAAAAACAGCTGTAAATATTGTATATAAAGATATCCTGTAGTATAGACTAATCATAATATTATTAATCACTCCACACTGCTGCACATTAGTATACATTGCATCCGTGCGAAGCCGGGGCTGTCGCTAGTATTTTATATTTTCGTTTTATGGTCACATGATTGACGTCTTGACTTTCATTTTCAATTTGAAACTCTCCTTTTTGCAGTTGATAAGGCCAAGCAAACACGTGTTACCATACAAACTTTGCCACCCCTTTTCCACTTCTTGGGGGTGGAATTTACAAAAATCCTTTCTTACCGGATGCCTACATCATATAAGGAATACGTCCTCTAAATTTGACGTCTCTACGACCTACGGTTCAGGTTGTGCGTTGATCCGTCAATCAGGACAAAGGATTTTAAAAATATAGATATTGTAAAAGTTTGAAATTAAAGTTGCGCCATCTGTGAAAGTTGCCCGAATTAACTCTATAATTATCATATTAAATAAATTCTAACACTACCAACATTTTGATGATAAATAAATCAACTCGCGGTCGGCATATTCGTTCCAACAATAATCTTATTCATTAGCATTGTTTTGATTTTTTAACAGATGCTCAGAATAGCGAACAAGCGCAAAGAGCAAGACATGGACTTCGAAGAGAAGAAGCTGCACCTTTCCGTGGGAGGGGTGGTGCACGACCCGGACGCGGAGCTGGCCTACGCCGCCGCCGCCGTCGGCGCGTCGCCGCCGCGCCACCACGACGTGCCGCCCGCGCACTACAGGGACCCTGAAGCGTTCAGGTATTACACGTTATCATTACCACCCGGGATGTCACGTTATTGTCTTTGATTGTTCGCTGTGAAATATCTGAATAATATAGAATAAAGAGATCTTGTACTGCCTTTCTTGCCGCGGGTAGGAGCTCGTTATGAAGTCTCATATTGTTAAACGGTCCACCTCTATGTTACATAGCCAAATACCAAAATAGCTACTTAATTTACTGGCAAAACCCGAATCATCCTTCTGGTATAGTAAGCGACACTAAATTATAGCCAACGCCAAATATCGAGTAAGCGAAAATCGTCAATTAAATGCTAGCAATGGTTTATTTTTATTAAATTTTATTTTTCAGACCTTACGGCCCAATGTACCGTGGTCGTTTCCCTCGACCGCCTGTGGACGAGCGTGAGCGGTATTACAATCGCGAGCACGTGTATGAAAAAGAACGCACTTATGAAAGAATGCCCCATTACGACGAAAGAGTCCCTACGACAGAAGAGGGTCCTTATCATAAGGTTATTAATATTACATTATTGTTGTGTTGACTTTTGTTCCTATGTTTATAAAGATTTGCTTGATCTTCCTTTCTAGGTTGTCGTTTTATAGGCTGACCTTTTTTTTCTTCGTGCGAAAACCTCGCCTAAGGTGACAATAGTCCTACTGTTAGAAGAGGACAGTTCGCCCTGTAGGAACAGGGACTAACTAAAAAATATTATTTATGGGTTCATAATAAAATAAAAAGTTACATAAATTGACTAATTATAAAACAAAAATATGATTGATTTCGATTTTCTTTTAAGTTATGTTTCTTGGTATCTACACTAAAATTTTAAAGCCAAAGAGTTTGTTTGTTTGGTTGAAATAGCTAATCTCAGGAACTACTGGTCCGAATTGAAAAGTTCTTTTTGTATTGGATAGTCCATTTATCGAGGAAGGCTATAGGCTATATAATATCACACTACGACCAATAGGAGCAGAGCATCAATAAAAAATGTTGCAGAAACGGGGAAAATTTACAAACGCAGACGAAGTTGCGCGGAACAGCTAGTGTATTATTTTATTAAAAAATATCTATGAGATCAAATCAGTCTATTTAAAAAAAGGCATTTATTTTCTTCGCAGAGTAAAAAGAGTACTTATTAATTTTCTATTATATTTCTTGTTATATGTACCTAGTTTTCCAATGTGATTCTTGGGCTATGTAATTGATGAGGTACCATCATATTGCCCAGACAAATATGTACAAAGCAATTAGTAATAATTGTTAAATAACCAACAGAGACGCGTCCGCTCATCTCGCGAGGTGAT
>OY982574.1:9013162-9096803 GCA_963859945.1 Euplagia quadripunctaria
GGCGTTGTGTTCGGGCTTCTGTACTTTACAAATAACGAATACGAATAACAGATACAACGTTACTGTTTGTTAAAGAAATAGTTTTCACACTTTATTCATAGTAAAGTAATTAAATCCTTATATAGAACATTAGCAACCCGCCCCGGCTTCGCACAGGTAGCAGAGACATCTTCAACAATCATCAAAATATTTCAATCAATTTATACAAAATCTTAACAAATTATACACCTAAACCTTCCTCATGAATCACTCTGTCTATTAGTGAAAACCACATGAAAATCCGTTCAGTAGTTTTTCTGTTTATCGCAAACAGACGGACAGACGCGGCGGAGGACTTTGTTTTATAATATGTAGTGATACACAAATAGCAATTCTATGTAGGGATTAAACCCACAGTACCCATACATACATAATACACCCGCATAGGTTACTGTCCCCCATTTTAAAATTGTTTCATGTATGTTATGTATCTATAGTTAGTAATATAGGAGAAATAAACTTAATTTTCATTTCACTTGGTAAGTAACAACCGCAGCCACGGGTCAGCCAGTATACAACAATCTATAATTTAAGAGTGAAGTGAACTATTGGAAGTTTGAAAAGGTACTATTTCATCATTCGGAAATTCTGAACTGTACCCTATATTGGGGTGGCATTGTTCCTTTTAAACCATCCTCCTTACAATGTTAAGACTTTTTAAAAGCCAGTCTCCTTTATAACCCAAACAAGAAGAAATAACATCTGGGCGTGTGTGAAATTGTGTAGAGAGCAGAGACCCCATAATTCCACCGTGGGAATTGAGATAGGGAGAGCTCGCATCGCCATCAAATGAACTATTAATTTGTCTACATGTTACTGTACGAGTCATAAAATGACATCACAAGTATTGTAAGCACGCTTGTCTCACAGGCGAGTGGAAATTGATCGACAATTAGTATTAAAAGACAATTAAACAGCGAGGTCGCGTGTCATTTTCACGACGAACATTTCACGATTTTCATGTTGTTGTGTACATACGGGAGTGTATTGTTCCACTTCAACATTTAGTCGGTGGAGACGAGCGAGGCGTGGACACGGCTTCTCTAGCTAATACCTCCTACGTGCCGCCCGCGCCGCGTCCCGCATATTAATACTCCGTAATTAAGTCCTAACATTTTACAATTTTAAACTGTTCATCACGACCACGCATTCGATGTAAATATGACATGATTTTTGGAGCTGTTAAATAATTACTCAAAAGATTCCTCGTGGGAAACTGTTAGAAAGTACCGTTAGCTCGCCGGCGCCGGGTCTAGCGATCACGTTTTATGGTGTGCTACGAATCTGCTACGAAAGCGCTACGGCAATTAAACACTCAGAGACAATTAAAGTTAAATCCATTTAAGAGCGTTTCTTAAGATTTTTCTGACATTCCTTACGTAAATATTCATATTTTAGGCATTTGTTCAAAATTCACAAAACGCAACAGAAGTATAACGATAGTAATGTAATGTTAAAACACAAAGAAAGGTGTGTTGTGTCTTGTTATTTCATCGTAGGTAAAAGAAACTATGTTTCTTACTTTATGGAATGTATTGTTAAAATACATGATTTTCATATTTGTCATTTAAGTAACTAAAATTTATATTTTTTTTACGAAATAACGGACAATAATTTTTGTGAAATCCTTTGGTAATGGAACTATTTAACAATTTTGTTTTACGATGTGTAGAAATGTTTCAGAAATCTTGTCCTAGTTTCTTATTGCTCGAGTCTGTAAAATAGCAAATAATACAAAATGTTTTCACAACACGCAGCACGTTGCAGTCGCTTCGCATTCTCAGTGATTGCGTACTCGTTTACTGAATTTATTTACACAGAATAGACATTCTTGCGGCAGATCATATAACCATAAAAGTATCGTTTACAAAAAAATATTTATCGACTTTATAGTCTAATTTACCGGCAATTGTTTGTTTTGTGTTCACATGTAAGAATGTGAAGATGTAAGCGATTTTATAAGTGTCGATTACATAGGAATAAGGCGTGTGTATGAGCGACCACGTCCGTCGGCGACGTCGCCGTCGGCGCGACGTAGTGCACGACCGTGTGTACGTTTTCAGGCTATCAGTAGAGTGCGAGACGTGCGTCTAGGACCTAGATTCTGTGTATTGTTCGAGCGGCGCGCGTGCGGCGAAGTGCCGCGGTGGCGCCAGGCGCGACCATGTATTATTCAACGAGCGCCGGCCGCGACCCGCGCCGCCCCCCGAATTTTGTTAGCCTCGCCGAGCCCCGTGTACCAGACGTCTCTAATTACATACTATCATGACCGACTTTACCGTGTCACGATTATTTCGATTATAGTTAAAGTCAACAACTTGTTGCATTGCGACACAAAATGTTTTACAAACTAATAACTCGGTAAACATCCATGTTGTACTCACAATACTTACATTTATTCTGTGAATTATTTGTGCGCGTTTATTGATTTAGCACGCGATTTACCGGACATGTATCTGCCATTTTTTACTAATGGCGACTGGTCCTATGTTGAACCTTCTAATTAAGCTTGATGCTTGCTAAGACTTGTGCTTAGAGTAGCGTTAAGATTGATCCGGTACTGTGTAGGTACCTGACGGAAGACCAGGGACGCGCGATTGATATATCTAATGTTGCAATCGTCCAGGCTTTGTTTGGAACTATAGTGGTATAAAAAAGGTTAAAGTGACTGTAGGAAACATAGAATACAAATACCTGAACCGCGTGCACAATATTGAATTCTAACTAACTTAATTATGAATGATAGTAGTCTTAACAGCAATACGTGTACGTAAGCATCAAGGCATGTCGCATGATGGGTCGAGTATGTAGTTGTAAATGCGCCGCGTCCGGGGGGCGGTGGTTGTCGGATGTCGGCTCCGATGTCGCGGAATAGTCCATTGTGCGCGGCGCGTCGCCTCCGCAACGGGTAAAGAGGTCAAGGCCTCGCCGGCGCCTACCTGACGTCCAGACCGCTGCCTACCTACTTTATCTAATATCAACATCGCATTATGTCGGATTAAATAGCACACATCTGTCAACGTAACTCCACGAATTTTATGTGCGCGTCAGCCAACAATGTAAGACGCTAAAAATCAACATAGATGTGAACTGAATTTACTAAATTAACGACCGCCCGACCGACTGAACACAACTCGTTCGACGGAAGTAGGTCCATAACGTAAATAATACAATATAAAACGTTGGCATGTATTGCGCGATGGTCCCTGAAAATTTATTTAAGCACATGTAAACGCGACATAGCGAGATGTGATGTGAGGCTCAGTTTAGGTGTCGGTGAAGGTCAATGACCGATAAGGTTCGCGCTACGTCGACCTCTCTTTTTCCCCTTACTTCGGTCACTGTCATCAACCAACCTATCAGCCAAAATATGTTGATAAATGCCTACTGAGTGACGGGACAGTCTCTGGGCCTCTCTGAATGTATTAAGCGAGCATTGTACGTAGAATTTAGTAAGCTTTCGTAATCGGCTCACTGCGTAAGTAATTAAAGAACTGTGAAAATGACATTCCATACTTTGCAGCGTAGTGTTTGGAGGAGATTGGGAATCCAGTTAACAAATATGTTTTATTAAAGGTATTTTTAACTGTGACAAAGGTTTACCTGCAATGGATTTTAATAATTAAACCCAAATCTGGTTGACGTCTGATTTCATTGAAATTTAAAAGTAAGCCGCTGATGACAGTATTTTTTTCTGTAACTAAACTGTTTAACAAGTACACAGCTTGATTGCCTTTGAACTGGTGACAGTCGCCTGTTTTCAACCCTATTTTTAAAACCTTAGGCGACACTACTCATGGTAATGGTTAATCGTGATCTCCTATGGGTGGAAATACTTTCCCGGTCTATAATATCAATACAAATAAATAAAATTGACGTGTCTGTTTGTAATGTCAAAATAATTGTTTTTTTTTAAACTCATACAATTATTTGTACAACATCTATGCCTAAAAATCTGTTTTTAAAATTGTGTTGTTGTATGTTTGTTCCAGCTAATCTCCAGAACGGATGAAACGATTTCCACGGGACTTTTACTGGCAGATAGCTGGTGTTATAAGAAGTAACTTAGGCTACTTTTATTTTGGAAAAAGAATTAGGGTTCTGTGCAAAATATATAAATATGTACACGCTAGCGAAGCCGCGCGTGAAATGCTAGTTAATAATAATATTGTTGAACATATCGCTATCTAGACTTGGGTCTAGCAGAGTTTGTAATATGGGTTTTTGTAAATACACACATATAAAAAGATGGTAACAAAACATACGCCTTGTAACTAAGTCCAACTAAAACCATATGATATTCCCAGGTCAGCTGTCTTAGTATAGATATTTATCCACTAAGCCTCGGTAGGAAGAAGATAGAATAAGTTACTGCAAGGGCAAAGTAGAAGACAAAGGTGCTGATAGTACAGTCCCAGCGATGGTGTACCCGCAGTTCAGGTTTTATGTAATAAGCGACAGTAGGAAGAGAAGGGGAGTTGCTGGTGTGTTCCAAATATATGTAGATGACGAAGTTTTAAATAAAATAGGCTACGTTTTATTCTGACAAGAGTTGCGGGAAACACTGCTGAAGTCTAACGGGAGGAGTATTGGCGTAGAGATGTATTTTTACAGTTGAGTAGGGTCATAAAATCTCCATATGGTGGAAGGGTTTTTCAAACATTTATGCCTGTTTCTTTTGACTACTAAACTTGTGAACTGGCATATCTTGAATCTAGGGACTAACCCATGTCAGAGTCTACACAACATCTAAAAAGGCCATGTGATCATTAGTAACTTGATTTCATTCATTACAGGACCAGGATCAGTTGAAATTCAAAACGGTTCTATGTAGTTTAATTTCTCATCCATAGATGGCACTGTGTTAGTTCATATTCAAGTAATTTTTACACAGATTTAAAATTGTCAAGTTTACCAGCGGTTAAACAACACTAATTTTATACTGTTGTATTTATGCTATACTTCAGGTTCAGGTATACTGACCCTACCGTTATAACGATTGCGTTGGGAAGGTAGGGGCAGTATAAAACAAATACGTAGTGAGAAGAGGAGAGGGGCCTGTTGTATTTCTGCTGATGGGAACTGTTGTTAGAGGTCCTCTGGGTAGATTCGGCAACATTTGAGTGATGCCACTAGTGTTACAAGCCTGTTTGAGCAGTAATCATGTACCATCAATATAGTTTACTACAAAAAGAAAAACACTGTTCTCAATGAAAACCGTAAGAACAACACAGGAGGTTAAAGAGAGACAGAAGTCTCATGGGTTATTTTTCTTTCTCACTAAAATGGATAACAAAAGAGACAGAGAAGTTTAAGTGATGAGGTTACATTTTTTTAGGTGATAATGTTTTGGTGTATTGGAGGGTGTCACGGCGGGGTCTGTGGGGCGGAGGGAGCGGGGTGTCACTATCGGCGCGGGCGCAAGGTGCACGTTATCGCGCCATTGTTACCGCCCGACAGATTTATAACTTCCCTTTGCCCTCAATAACGGCCCGTGACCCGCGCACACCTTACACTTCTAAATAACGGCGAATACCATGTAATCCTCACTGTATGTTAAGTTAAATGACAATAAAACAAACTTCAACAAACTCAAATAATGCTATTAAAATTGTACTAAATTTCATTTTACCGATTTTTCAGGCCGAGACGATAGTATTGTTTTTATGGTAATTGATTTAGCTACTAAGATGGGCACGGGTGGTGCAGACATAAGATAGCTTACTCATTACCATTGCATAGAGTTTTGTGGGTTCGACGCTTAATTAAGACAAATATTATTTGTGTGAATTACAAAAACTTGTTCTAAGTTTGTCTATGTTTGTAAAGTCAACTCCGGTACAGGAATATTTCTTTAGAGCATGTTTAAAAAAAAACATTTAAAAAAAAGAACCTTTAAAAGCTGCTAACTTGGGAACCTTTAGGTCAATAATACAATATTGGACAATTTCAAAAGTATTTTAAGATGGGATTGTTATTTTTCAGACTGCTGATAGGAATCCCCCGCAATTATTGAAGTTTGTATTTATTAAGATCAAGGTATCAATCGGTAGGTAACGCTCTGATACGTCTATTAGTAAACTACTTCAAGACTTCAAACTGTCTCAAAAACTGCATTATAAGTGGGGCTGATTGTCCAAGAGTGTGCTACTGGTTCTAGAATGACTGTTCTATTAGACTTTTCATCCAATTACGATAAAGTTAAGGTGAGATGTTGTGCGCTAGCAAGTATATAACAAAAGAGAAGCATGCCTACTTATACCTAAATAAAAATTAAGTAAATATCTAATATCTATAAATTGTAGTTTTAAATAACAATAAAAAAAAAGTTTTTTTGGAAACTCGATAATTACTATAACGTTAGTGACGTATTACGTCACTGTATGTTCACGTAGTCATTGTTCCTAATTGGAAATATGGAAATTTTCAATATATGAAATAGAAAACTAGAAATCCAATTTAAATGTACCATAATGTGTCTTTCTATAGTTTGGGTTTAATAAAGCATTTAATTATGATACAGCATTTACATTTTTATTGTTACAAACCTAACACAAAAATCATAGCTATATCTATCTCTCTCTAAAATAAAAAACTTCTATGGATAATTATTTTTGTAGGTCAAAAGGTATATTTAAGACCAGAAAAAAAAAATCTGCTTTTTTCATGTTAAAAATATATTTTGATGATAATAATAATAATAACTTTAGACATCTCACACAACCGTTTAATCCCAAACAAGGCAGAGCCTGTATATGGGAACCAGAATGCTGATAAACATACATATATATTACTAAATACATATATATAATAGATAAATTACACCTAGACATAGAACAAATGATCATGCTCATCACACAATCATTTGACCTGGGTGGGAATCGAACCCACGACCTCGGGTTCAGCAGTCAGGGTCATTAACCACTAGACCAACAGGCCAGTCAATAAATCAGATAAGTGTTAATAAGAGATGAGAGAGAGAGAGAAAACTAGATAATAACAAATGTTTTTATAAATAAACTAATTCTTAATTATAATTAGGTAAGAAGTTAATGAGAAACCTTTAAATATGTTAACCATTTAATATTATGTAAACATTAAGTGTAGGAATATTATTGCCCGAAAATCTAAAAGACCTATCGGGGTTAAATATTAACATTTGTACGTACCTTTTGGATTGCGATTGTCTAAGGGCGTAGAAGAAGCGGTCACCGTTTGCGGGCGTGGTGACGAAGAGACCGCACCACTACGCTTGAACTGCCAACTTTTGTTAAACTTTTGCAACCGTCTTCTTTCGCCACGAGTAACTGAAAACGCAACAAAAAGTACCACTGTAATAAACAAACGTCTTGTGCAAAACAATGAGCAAAATATTATTATTATGTGTATATAAATGCGTGTTTATTTCTAAGGAAAATAACGATTGTGTTCCCAAAGCGGTAATTCGACAAGTACAATCTGTGGGAAATTTCGTTTAGCACCTTCGTGGAGCTCATGTCAATCCAAATGTCTTTTGCACCTAGCAAAAAATTATAATTATAATAAAAATAACAGAAACAATAAATATAGGTTCTTAAACACTTATTTATATGATCTAAATTTACTGAATCATGTGTTTATTGTATAACAATGTGCTAGAAATAATAAGAGATATCTATAGTGATTCATACATATTTGTCATTCTCAATTAAAACTTCAATTATATTGATATCTACACGAGACAGAACTGTAGTGACAGATTCCTAAACGTTCCTTGACGATTGGAGCGTGAAGTTCTACTAGAAATACTATTGCCTGCTAATCTTGATCGTTGGTACGATTACTGTATTTATTTATATCGTCATCATATCCGCCGTAACACGATTATAAACCTGCTGACATTATTTACACAGTACATTTTTTGTTTACTGAAATTCCTTCGCCGTTATATCTAATTTATAATTGAGTGTTTCGCTTTTTATTGTCTATTTAATTCATATGTTTATGATTAAATTAAAATGTGAAATGTCAGTACGGATTATGTACGTCACAAACAGTGATGTTGATGATGTCATGTGGCGGGTGTGGAGCGGGCAGGCGGCGCGGCTGGTATGCGGTATGCGACGCGCTAGCCGCATAACGGTGCGCGCAACGTCTGCCCGGCGTTCCCAGGCTCCGCCGCGCGCCCGATCGACGCCCCGAGATAAGCCCCATTCTATACGAAACCCAATAAACCATTTCCTTGAAAATTACACAGGAGAACCGCTCACCGTGAAAAAAATGACCAAAACCATATAAAAAAAGTCCGTGAATAATGCGGGAGCGCGAAATAAGAATGGTCCCAGTTCTGGGAAGGTTCGGCGCCGGTGCAGTCTTTACATCCTTTATAATCATTTTTTTTGACGACCGACCCTTAATGGCTTATCGTGGGGCATAGTGGCATAGTGAGAAGCGGTGTGTACCTCATTATCCGAGGCGGTCTGGCGAGGAGCGATGTGGTAGAGCGGAAATAGTGAGAGATTCAAATGCAGATTGTTGAGAGACGGAGCGATCGCATTTGAAACTACGGGTACAACAATCACTGAACAATTTAGTAACGTAACATTAGAGTAATGCACTTGAAATCATCGAACACGTCTAGTGTGGTGGTGTAAATATGTAATAAACCGCTATAAAGACCGCAGCTATCCATCGTTGTTGAGGTGGATCGGGTGGACGTCCTCGATGCGAGGAAGCCTGACGAAGGAAATGCTTATGAAACGTGCGCCCACGCTGGTGGACCCGCCTGTGCCGCCGGAAGCGAAGGCGCACCGCATACAGCTCAGCATGTAGGCGTAGCCGTCGTTGTGTCACTCTTATACGAGTTTTGCCGAGTACCCGGTACAGAATGCACGCCGGAACAATGTAATCAATGCGCGATAAAATGAGAGCAAAGGTGAGAGGACCGAAGGGCGTCATATGTGTTGGGTACTACGTCACCGAAAGATGTTGTGAGTCAGCCGTGGACGAGGGCACACGTGTCGTTGACGTCACATGTACCTGACTCATCACATACTCATAGTGGTCTGGGAAAGACACTGCTATAATAAACTCACGGTTTTCAGCGCAACCGTCGCGCGCTGGGTTGAGTGGAAGATTTTTATAGATTGCTGTAATTTAATTTTTATTTTTTGAGCTAGATTTGAAATCTATTTAATTTTATTCGAGCTTTGTAAAATTTACGGAAATTGTAAAAGGTGTCTCAATAATAGGTATAAATTATTTTATAATTTAAAAGAATTAATATTCTAAAAAGGCTGAATGCTTAGCTATCTGAGAGTATTTTATTTTTAGAGGAACACTGAGAAAGTTATTTACCATTTATATTAAAGAAATGTAGTAGAAAGTAAACAATTCATTAATGATGAATTGAGTATTAGTTTTAATATTTTCATTAACCATTCAGTCTAATTAATAACTGTAAATATCTTGACGACACTTAAAACAGTTTTTGTGTTAATAGATTATTTGAGCTACAAATTTAAATATCTTAAAAGTTTTTTTTAAGACTGTTTTTTTGTCAGCATGATCAGATAAGAAGATGGTTTAAATTAGAAATGATGATAAGATCTAAATTAATAGGTACATCTAAAATTTGAATAGAGACGCTTGTGGTGGAATGCAGACTATGCAGAGTGCAGTAAATCTAAATAAGCGCAATGAGGGTAGGGCAGAGCAAGTGACGGAGGGCAATGAACAGGCAGGGGTTAAGTAGAAGTAGAGGAGCGCGGGGTGAGTGTGCGAGCGGGACCGCAGCTAGACGTCATGCTCTGGTGACTTACGTCCTGTCGACAACGTGCTGCGGCTGAACACCACCACACATAACACAGTTCACAATTCTTATTACCCTTACAATTTAATATATAATTATTTGCAAAATATTAAAAAGCCATTTACTGTTCATCACCATGTTCTTAAGTCAACTTATCAATGCACAGTATTTCTATAATTAATTTGACAAAAAAATTTAAAGGTCTGGCTACCCTCATTTAAAAAAATTAATATAGAATTAAAATTTATAGCGCTTTGCTTAATTATCTTTAAAAAAAAAATTGTAATGTTAAAATAGAAAAGGCAAAAACATATTTCTAATCTTACGCTACTGGGTGTAACATTCCATTGATACTGACGGAAACTCACTACATAAATTCACTATACACTCATTTTCACAATTGATTATGGTGTAACGATTGAACGGACACTTGTTTCAAACACAACGCACGAAGTCCGGCCTCAACCAGCGGCGTTCACTAAACAACGTGATAATACAAAAAGAAGTCAGAGGTTACGATGTTATCGAGGGAGACATGAATATTCGAAGACGCGAGGGTCACGAGTGAACGGTCGGCGTAGCATCGCGCCGCGGCGTGAATGGAACGACCGACATTTTATGAATCGAGAGCCGTCGCCCATTGAGTTGGGCGCTCGCGGTTGAGCGCCGAGGGGCCGACGGTGCGCGCACGCAGCACCACCACCGCAGGGCCCACAGCTTGACTTGGCCGCTCACCGGTTCCGGCCCCGGCGGAAGTGACGCTCCGACCGAACATGGCGGCGCGCGCGCAGGAAGTGCGCAGCTTACCTAAGGGACGGGTCGTCGACGGGACGTCTCCGCCGGCGGCGGTCTGGTCCGACACCGCCACCGGTCCACCGCTCAGCGCAGCAAACGAGCCCGCATGCGCCAATACCGATATCCGCAAAAGTGCGCGCGATCACTACCTTGCGAATAAATTATTCGTGCTGTTATCTAAAAATATTCGTGTGCGACGCAGAGCACTCGCAGCCCGCAGCCCGAGCCGACACGGAGTTGCACACGCGAACCGCTTCCAAGTTGCGGGGAGACTGATGAGGGCAGGCCGCGCCGGCACCGGCGGAGGCTCCGACGCACGCGCACACTACCGCCTGTCCCTTTCAGCGCGCGCGCCGCGGCTGCGGAGCGAGCGGGACCACGACAACTCATTATCACAGCGGCGACTCGTGAACACCAATAGACCGAGGAGTAGGGACAAAATATTCGACCTTCACTTCACGACGCACACGAGCGCGCACGGTGATCGCGTCGCGACGAGCACCACACACGCGCGCGTTCCTCGCAAATTGCTCGCTGCCGCCGCGCCGCCGCCGGTGTGCTACATTTGACAATTTTTCCAGAAAACTGACATGCACCGTCACCGTGGCCGAGGCGCACCCGCGTGCCACGTGGCCCACAGCGCCAGACACCACACCACGGTGCAACGACAACTACTAAACTATACACCCAATTTTACCAGCAAACACTCTTTACTTAGTAAACGACACACATTATGAAACAAGACTTGCATCTGCTTTCTTCTACTCATTTGCAGACAATAACACATATTTTATTTAAAATATACGAATAGTATACTTTTTACAATATACTTAAATTAACTTACTTATATGCTATACATTAAGATAATCAAATAAATAGAAATGTTTGAAACTCAACATTTATTTTGACAATTTTGTTCCGTGGTTTTATAAAAATTCTTATTGATTATGGTGAAACATTCAATTGCATCGCATTAGTGCCCGTTAGCCATACCTAATTATAAATGTGTTAAAACATTAACTAAGTACAAGTGTACTTGTTAGGTATGTACCGACACATTCATGAAATTAATCACAAAAACTGAGACAGTCAGAACTGGAAGTACCCAAATATTTCACATACCACAAAACTATTAGGTACAAGGTATAGACTTAGATGTTAGTATTTAATTACTACTACTTATTTACCTATGTAAGGTACACATTATTATACATAGAGTAGGTACTTAAGTATCTGTGTTATTTATTTGAATATAATAAACTGCTTTTTTTATAAACTAAATTAAATTCAGTTGAAGAAGTAGACTAAAAATATTAGTTAGTATAAGTTTGTATTCTGTAATTTTTTTGGAATAAATACTTACTGAAAAGTATCAATAATTTATAAATAAATATAACAATTTAAATATTAACTAATAATATATATTTATTTTATAATTCAAATATAATGTATCAAATACCACGTACCTACATATTGTACAATTATCTACAGGTGTGTAAGTAGCTAGGTATATCAGTTACCTAAGTATTAGATATAGTCCAAATAAATTGTATTGAGCTGTACCTATTTAATACAAAATTTACAACATTATTAATATATCTGGGTACATATAACAAAATAGAAGCATTAATATTTTTCACAACGTTGCTCTTGTCATAAATACTCTAGACAGATTATATTTAAGTACTTCATAGATACTGGGTAATATAAATAATTATATTTAAAAATATCCTCAATATTTTAAAATTATTTGTCAACTAATCAATTTTATCACCAAATATTATTAATTTGGTGGTGATGGAATTATTAATTTTCATTTTTCATGACACAAAAATATTTTTTCAAAGTTACACTTTGTCAGTTTCTAAATACCTAGTAGTTTTCATTCAAGGGACATAAATGTACTTGTATGTTATCTATTATGCTTTTAATTGATTTGTTTAATAATGGCTATTGTATTTATTTTTCTTTTGTTATAGGATTTTCATTTAAAAAATAAAACTTACCCACAAGAAAACATCTTTTACCGATTCAGTACTACAATTAATGCCAGGTAAATAATAGCTTAAATAATATTTTATGCATATTTTAATAAACATAATCAGGTTACTTTATTGCGCTAAAATAAAGAATATTTTATGCTACTAACAGTGCAAGAGTTCTTAGAAAAATTACCACCAAAATGCGTTTTAAAAAAAATCTCTATGTTTTTTTCGAGTATTTTCAAAATATTTATGTTTTATATTTACAGACTTAATATATTTAAGACTTTAGAAATGAATAAAATAACTTAATTTTATAAAAAATACAGAACACCTAATTAACTTCTGTGTACCAAAATGGGCTTTACTGGGGCAAATTAAAATGGCTTTATTCCATGAAAATTATAGTAAAGTGTTAAGGTTTTTGATAATTCCTAATAGGCGCTGAGTTGTACTGCGGGTAGAAAACAAAAAAATGCGCCGGAAGTGCGTGCTAGTGTTGCCATACGCAGCGGTAAGCGTGCGCATGAGTCAGTGCTCAGGCCATGCTCTTTGTCTCTATAAGTCTAGTTACCTACTTCTAACAAACAATTTATTCATTTAATTTAACGTTAAATAATTTAATGTTTAGTTATTTCTTTATTTAATTATTTTTGATAATCATCAAAACCATTAATTTAATTAAACATATAGAACTCCATTATTTTTCGATTATAAATATTCTTATAATATTAATGAAATGAAGAATTACTGCCTTATGAGTAGAATTATACTCCATTTCTTTATTAAATTATTATTTAAGTAAATAAAGCATCTATTTATCAATTATTTGGTATGAACCATTTGAACCATAGTGGTGATTTTGATAAATAGGTATTTTCACTTTCAATTTTTAAAACTAATATTAATATTAGTAGATAAAAAATTAATATGTCCGTTAAATCATAATTTTATTAAATAATTTAAATAATTTTAGTTTTAATTAACTTTAATATTTTGAATAAAAGCTTATAAATACCTATACTTAAACATATATGACATTCAATTATATTTTGTTTCTATGTGTGTATGTGCTTGTGCACGTATGTGTAAAGTGTGTGTATGTGTGTAAATCGTGCTGGAATCCGGTGTCGTTATCAGCATGTAGGGCTGAGCCTATCTAATCTTGCTCCCACTTTAACTCTTTGATAAAATTCATTTCTTTTCAAACATATTTCTACAATTTACCTCACATACCTATAAACGCCAATCATTCACGCAATAGGTACATAACAAACTTTATATTAAATAAATAAAAAAATACATAGGCATATGTCTATCCTAAATTCTAATACTATTTTACCTTAAATACAATTGAAAAGTCACAATATTATGCAAGATAGTAGTGTGTACCTACTCTATAAATATGTTTAAATAGATCACAAATGCGTGGATAAAGAATCTATCTCTAAAACAAAAAGCGATTATATTTCTACGATGTTCTATAAATAATAATATACCATATACTTTTATTTGAATTGAAACTATGTAAGATAAACAATAGTAGGTATATGTGACAAATTATAATATTAAATTATACCAAACCCGAATAATTTTTAGTACTGTCAATACCATGGCACTTTAAAAGTAAAGCAATTGATTGATTGACAAGATGATTAAAGGCCATATTGCACTATAAAATATACAAATATCAGAAAAAAATACACGACTAATTTTAATATTTAAACAATAGGTAATTAAAGGTATATATTGTATACCTATATTTCGATAAATAAAACCCCTTCTTTTAGAATTAAAAGGTGAAATAACATATTATTATATCAACATCTGAGTTTAGTTTTAAACTTTTAATATTTAAAGATTCGTTGTTAGTGCACTTTCAATAAATGGTAGAAAAAATAATATTAGCAATGGCAATACCGTGGTATATAGATTTAAATAGGTATATGAAAAATCAGCTACTTCAGTACCTCTGTTATAGCTACAACAATATTGCGTAGATTTATTTTGTTCACAATATTTTATTTTATCAAAAGGTATGTAAGCATTTGTATTTATATAGTTATTGATTTGATATTATTGAAACTGAAACGTAACGTAACAGGAAGTACAGAGTAACTGAATTAAATACTACCTACTAAATCGAAAAAACCGTAAATAATCTGCGTATCAGTGTCTATCTAGTAGTTACCATTTAGTAAAAGACTTCCATATTATTTAAATGGTGTTAACCACTAAATCTAGAATATGTTTAAAAACGTTTGGTGGAAAAATTAAATATTCAAAAGTTATTTATTAATTAGAATTATACGTTCTGCCTTAATTTACCTAATCGAATAAAACATTATTACAAATTACATTATACACTGAAAGTTAAAAAAAAATAGAACTTCATTATTTTGATATTTTTTCTTTTCAATTGTTTTGATGAACACTTTTAATGCTGTTAATACCAAGTGTTGCGTTTCTACTAACCGAAACCTAATTAAAAAAATAGGTTGGTACCTACTCACTTGATTTCCGCTCTGTGTTTTTTAATCAATTCCACGATTAACTTTATTACACGTATATCTGTCCACAGTTTCTTCTTGAAAACAAACAATTGCCATTAAATCACAAAATATGTATTGTGATAAGGTTATATGTCACAAATACGCAAGTACACTACTCATAGTTTGAGAACCGAGCTACTGCGCCAGTGTTCACCCCTCCTGTTTATAATGCCAACTCTTGGTGTCGGACAATGGTGTATTAAGCTTGATTAAGGATCGTTTGATTGCGTGATTTATAAGTATTTATTATGTGGGATGTTAGTCAGCTGCGTAATAAGGGACAACATTTGAGATAGGCATTCGGAGGTACCTATGAAGGCTCGCAGTCATGGAGGGCAGACGGCACGGTCGCCGGGCGGCGCTGAGCTGCACTCGTCTTCTCTGAGGCGTGACGTCCGGCCGGGGTCAGCGAACGCACCGCCGCCGATAGCTTTCTTATGCCCGACAAACGACCCTCCGAGATGTCACTCACGTGTTTTCTGTCGCCCCTTCCCGAACAGCCGTTTTCAAACCGCGGCGCCGCCACCGCATCGTTAGTCTTATCGCCGCTTCAGCCGCCCTTTGATTCTTCGCGGTGTTTTTATGAAGAGTTTTAGAACTGCTAGTAAGTTGAAATGCTAAAATTGCACTGTTAAGGGAGTCCAAACGAGCCCGAGATCTTAGCGTGGTGTTATCATT
This sequence comes from Euplagia quadripunctaria, assembly GCA_963859945.1. Taxonomy (NCBI): domain Eukaryota; kingdom Metazoa; phylum Arthropoda; class Insecta; order Lepidoptera; family Erebidae; genus Euplagia; species Euplagia quadripunctaria. The sequence goes on from OY982574.1 coordinate 9,028,999, forward strand.
AAGACTGGGACTGTATATCGCTAATAGATAATTGTTGTGCGATATGATCGTTAGTTGGGCGCGGGCGCAACCATCAGCGCTAACAGATTAATCGTGGCAATGTATCACACGTGCACTCCGCGCTAGCGGCCCTTCTATTTGTAAACCGGCGCCGAGGGCCGCGCATTCCTAGCATGCCTCGTGCCCTGCGCTCCGCCACCCGAACGTTCTCCGCACCAGAACCACCACTGCTTACTACCGCCGACCACCTATAACACCGGTAACATCGGGTACTACATTCTAATTTTCGTTACATTTGCAGCACTGTATGACGTCCATGGCGATATGGCCGCAGACTACGCTGTTCGTTCGACTGTCGACCCTATGTTCCATTACAAGCAATGCTACTGTAGCTGTCAAATGACTAATATTTTTGAAAACGTTTTGTCAAAATCTTTAACCGTATATGGACTTGTAAGGTCTTAGACAGAAGGTATAAATGGTTAAAAAAAATTTGATGTAGGTACTCTTTGTATTGTTAGAATTAGCTGTAGAAAAACTTTAATGGAATTATGTGGGTATATAACAAACACAATCTTGAGATTCTACTGTATGCAATACCGTCCGAGTAATGTTGGTGATATCCCAGAACCACGTTATGTACCTATGTATGTATCTATCTGAGGCCGGTTTGGCTTTATCCCATTCATATAATCAGTATAGAACAGGAGTCTCAAGTTAACGATAACAACCACACGCATGTATAACCCAAATACGTCTAAATAGTGACTATTCATAATGAGATGTACCAAAGTACAAACCCTGCATTCCGATGAATGGTGAGCGGGCGCCGCGACATAGGCGGGCGAGGGGAGGCCCAGGGGCATAGCAGGCGGGGGAAGGGAGAGGCAGCACGTACGCATGCCTGCGCGTGCGCCTGCGACAAATACCCGTTACAACAAATTCTAACAGGTGTCCACTTCAGACCAATTTTGGGCTTAGGTTAAAATAGCATATCTTGTACCTATGTGACTTTTCAGGACTATACAATTTGGCAGAAGTTTAAATAGACCGATTACATTTATCTAACTTAGCTCGATGTAGAGTCATTAATTTCTGATGACTTTAATGCGCATAATACTGTTATGCTGAAAATATGATATATTTAATGCGAAATGTATTCGAGATCCCAATCGCTCAGCTACACTTCGAGTATGATAGAACGCTCAACCAAAACGATAAAGGCAATATTTAGAGGTAAAATAAAACCTGTCTTGTCGTGTGTTCTTCCCAAAAGCTGAAGCGTGTATTTTTTTTGACGAGCGCAATTGGCAATCTAAGCTTTATAGCAAAGAAAACGGACTTTTTTTGCTGTACACTGATTGAATTTACAAGGGCAGCATTGGTGAACTTGATACATGTCGCACACGGCCGTCTGATCCCAAACTAGGCAAAGCCTGTACAATGGTAACCAGACTGCTGATAAACATACATAAATATTATTAAATACATATACATTAGATTTCTGTGCATATTATAGATAAATTACATCCTGACACAGAACAAACGAACATGCTCATCACATAATTATTTGTCTCGGGTGGGAATCGAACCCACAACTTCTGGCTCAGCAGTCAGGGTCACTAACTTATTAACACTGATTTGACTGGCCTGGTGCCAGTCAAATCAAGGATCATTTAAAGATATCAGGTAAGATCTCATCTTATCAGTCTTATGCAAGTCACCCGTAAGGACGATCATTTTAGGCAATTAAATTGTGAACCAAGCAAGCGTAGCAAGCAACCAGCAGGAGCGAGCAGCTGCCGGAGTCTGCTCAACGTTACGCAAACAGTTCGCTACTGGTTGTTACTTACTACTTAAATCTTTGTGAAGCTTATTATAGTGCTAGGGGTTTTGTATGTCTGGAATATGTTAATACATCTCCAGGTGGCCCTAATAAGTTAGAAGAATCGATGAGTCTTTTGTCGTTGTAATAATATTTTTGTTAAACAATCAAGTTACAATACGAATAAGTAATTCGTGAAGCGACAATGCATGTACGTTGAGTCACCCGGATATGTCGAAGATTTCCAAATATTTTCTAAGAACAGCGCTAGAATTCCAACGATTTCCGCACATATAACTCAGAAACATTAATTATATCAATTCGATGATTCAGTAAATACCTACGGCAATCTGTTTTGCTCATTAACTAGTCGATTGAATAACCCGAATAAAGGCAATCAATGAGCTCGCAGTTGCGGCGCTTGAGCCGATTGAAGAGGTACTGGAGGTAAGAGCGTTTGTTGGAATGTTAATCAATGTGGTGCAGTGTCGCAAATGACTCACAGCGATCTTTATTAAACTGCTACACATTAAGAACATGTTCTAATGGAATGCGGCTGCTTCCTGGAATTTGCAACTGTTAGAGTTGTGATCTCGTCCTCCTCAACAGCTCATAACTGTCATTAGAATTTTATTCTATATACGACTGTACCTGAAGTTGGATGTATTAAAATGCATACAATTCTTACTTGCTAACGTTTTCGTTACTCTAATGTGTAATTATGAAAATTCATTATAATCCCTACATCAGAAACGTTTAGATTTGCATTTCAAAACTTCACCCGAAATCTACGAGTCCCTGTTATAAAAGCTGGCCGATTGTCCGTTACGATAAGTTTACAAAAGATGGCTTGATAAGCTTTATGTGAGTTTTATAAGACAGGAATTTGTCTTCAAAGCAACAAATTTTCGTAAAAGCACACATGCTTCTGGTAATTAAGTCATAAATTCAGATTTATATTCTTGAGGGTGACTAGTTGTTGACTGGCCTGTTGGTCTAGTAGTTAGTGACCCTGTCTGCTGAGCCAGAGGTCGTGGGTTCGATTCCCACCCAGGACAAATAATTGTGTGATGAGCATGATTATTTGTTCTGTGTCTGGGTGTAATTCATCTATAATATGCATGTATTTAGAAGTTTATTAGTATGTTTATCAGCAGTCTGATTACCATAGTACAGGCTCTGTCTAGTTTGGGATCAGACGGCCGTGTATGACATGTGTGATGTTAATATTATTCTCTTTATTCATTTTTAAATAATATAAGTTACATTTTTAAAAATGTACATAAAAATTTATATTTAAAAATATAAAAAATAGTAGATCACCGACATCGGGTACAGGGATTAAGGTACCGGTGGTTAGGGCTCTAAAGACAGGAACCTCCTAACTATACGGGCCGTGTCGAGAAGAACTGCTTTCTGCATCAGTCCCTTGATCCAGCCGCCTAACGCGAGCCTCTTAAAGTGTTGATCGAGGCTCTCGGCTATCAATCCATGAGCAGATATAACAATCGGGACAATGATCACCGAATCCACATTCCACATATCGACAATCTCGTGAGACAAATTCAAATATTTGATTTGTTTATCTTTTTCAACTTTCACGAGGTTCTCGTCATGAGGAACAGCGATATCGATGATCATTGCAAGTCGCTCTAATCGGTCTGTCACCACTATCATCGGGTTTATTCAACAATAGTTCTGTCAGTGATGATAGATCGATTTCAATATAATGTGGCTCGACCATTTTTGAAAACTGGGTCGGGCACATACTTGTAATATGGCACCTCTGAATGCACAAGATTGTTTTTAAGGGCAAGTTGTTGATGTACAATCCTGGCCACTTGATTGTGTCTGTGCAAATATTCACTGTTGACAAGACGAGAACAACCAGAAATAATATGCCTGATTGATTCACCGAGACGGTGACATGTCTGACAGATGTCCACCGTACCATCTTTCAAAATATATTTCCTACAGTTATTTGTCATAACAACTTCGTCCATAATTGCAAAGACAAAACCTTCGGTTTCTCCGAAGAGATCACCGAATCGTAGCCAAGATGTGGATGCTTTTAAGTCTATATCAGGCGTTTAGTTGTACATACTAATATGTACATAGTGGTTTTGTGAGTGTCATAGCTTTGTCACTGGATAAGAATGTGTGTATGCATACAGAATAACATTTGTAGACACGTGAAACGATGCAGTGCGTGTCAGTCTCATTGCCGAGAGCACAGGGTATTATGCAAGAGCAAAGGGCACCTCAAAGTTTAAGGATTTCATGTACTAATCAACAACATGAAAGACCATATGAAAAACTTACAGGAGCCATCGTATTTTAGGGGGAGAGGTTTGCGCCTTTTACTTAAAATTAACTAAATAGGAATCAATTCTAGATTTATATTTGTTTCTTATTAGTTTTACTGACATCAGTTATATACCTAAGTAAGTGTTTGTCCTTTCTTGTAGCTATATAATTTACAACACCTAACAAACCATAACCTCCAGAACAGGGAATTGAGTGTTTATCATTTTAATAAACCTTGTTTTTAGATTACAATATTGTGGGCAAAACCAAAGCACGTAAGTTCAACAATAACTTAAATAATATAAAGGTTTATTAGGTAAGTGTGTCGACGTAGGGTCGCTGGGTATCGGTCGGCGCGGGGGCGGACGGTGTTCACATCGCAGCATTGGCGCGTGCGCGCGGCAGGTGCGCCCGCGCACCCGGCAGCCTTGTTAGAATGCCGCGTGAGAATTCTCCACCGTTGTAATTACTGCCCCTTTTGAGTTTACTCTGACATCGTGATGTTCTAATCTTGAAATACACGATCGCATTCGATTGTCAGTGTTAGTAGAATACATAGACTTTATAGATTATACACACATCAAAAGTGTCTAGTGTCTAGGGATCAAGTACGTTTTAGAGTCTCACCGCAATTGAGGATTATTATTTCAACTTTTTTGGATCGTTATTGATTCTTTTTAGTGAATTTCACTATTTGAATAACGAATTGTCTTTAAATTTTAATTAAAAATAGAAAATCAACTGTCAATCAGAATTCCTATAAAAGTGTGTGCGGCTTTACTAAACCATTACAATTTCTGCATCGGGACTGAATTGCATCGAAATGGAGCGACGACATCATTTGACACTAGAAGAGATGATGAGAGCCAGTTCCAGGCAACGTACTGTTTCTGTCGCTCCTGGCACTACACAGCCACACAGCTACACAGCATCACAAGCCGCCTTTGGACATGCTATTATCGTATCACGGGCAGCGTGGCAGTGACGTGGAGGACGATCTCACATCACCACTCGCAGACAGGACCGGTACATCCAGAATACTGCTCGACTGAATCGTGCCATAACCGCCATAATGTTGGTTACGAGGCTCCACAGCTCTTCAGGCTTGTTGATAAGCGACCAAACAATCCGAAATCGTTTACGTGAAGTGTGTCTGCGTTACGGAAGGCCGCTGAGAGTTCCACCTATAGCACCCCGCAATCGTAACGCCCGTTTACAATGGGCTCGCGAACACAAAAATTGGGAGCAAGAAGACTTGCGTTGTGTTTGCTTTTCCAATGAATCTCGTTTCAGTATGAGGCCGGATACAAGACTTACTCAAGTTTGGAGGACCTCTGGACGTCCAGAACGTTTGAAATTTTGACAGGAAGTTCATTCATATAGAGGAATAATGGTAATGGAAGAACCAATCTCATTTAAATCAGGGTTAACCTCAATGCTCAGATTTATGCGGAGAGGATTGTTCCAGACGTGATCATCCATTTGCGAAGCTGGTTGAGTGATTCGTTTCGACTAATATACGACAATGCTCGTCCACACACGGCTAGAGTCGTAACACGCACTCTTGCCGATGCTCCCATCAACGTTCTGCCCTGGCCTACTCAATCGCCAGACCTCAACCCAATTGAGCACGACATTGACATGGGATATGGTCCAAAAAAGAGCACTGGCGAGAATGGATGCCGTGCATACCGTACAACAACTTTTTGACTTGTTAGAAAGAACGTGGGCGGTCATTCTTCAAAGTGATTTTGATGAACTGATTTTATGCACTGCATGTCAAATCGCTGTCATTGTGTAATTCGTGTCAATGGTGGAAACACAGATTTTTTTTTATCTTTACAATAAAAATATTAAAAATGCTCATTTTTGCCTTTTTTACCATTTAATTGACGACATTGACTTTGGTTAATTGCCCACAATATGCAAAAATTGCAATTTTTCTTAATTTTTACAAATTTGTTAAAAAAATTGTTAACTTAAACATTAGGAATTAAAGTAAGAAGGCAGTCTGGAAGACTAGATTTGGTAAATATTAATTGGATATTTTTTATAGTTAAAATGTACTTGATCCCTAGACACTTTTGATGTGTGTACAAAAGGTATGAGGTTAGTGATACTAAAGTAACTAGATGGGTATATTTGAAGTATGATTAGCTCATTTGCTTTGTATTATAAGTAATAATAAGTAGACAGGGTATAGGAATAGTTACTAGAGTATAGAGTTAAGCATTTTTCTTTAACTGACCTGCCCCACTAAGGAAACACATCTACCATACTCACAACTGCGTTATACACCACTAGCTGTCAAGCGCAACTTCCTCTGCGGTTGTTAATTTGCCCCGTTTTTGCAATATTTTTTTGTTGGTTGTAGCGTGGATGTTATATAGCCTATTGACTTCCTCAATGAATGGGCCATCCAACACTAAAAGATTTTTTTCAATTCGAACCAGTAGTTCCTGCGATTAGCGCGTTCAACCAAACAAACAAAAACTCTTCAGCTTTATAATATTAGTATAGATTACCGAGACTAAGAAAATTGTTGGAAAGAAACTGTTTTAGTGAGCCACACGTAAAGCGCATTTAAAATATCATGATATCTTTTTAATCCATTTCAAATGTATGTCTTCATGTATGTCCACGATTTTCTTAAAAAGTAATCGACCAATTTTCATGAAAGTTTTATTAAATACATTAGGTATATTTTAGTTATTGTTTTCACAATCAATTTCATTGTAGTCGGTGTTATTTATGTTAAAGATTTTTTTTTAATTATAACATTGTTATTGATGAGTATCATAATTAAAGGCACTAATCAATCCACCATACCTGTGATGATACCAATGATTACTGGAGCCCATAGATGTTCGAAGCACTAGAAGTGAGTAACGCGAAATTACAGGATAAAGGAGATAGTTTACAGTTTATATCTGTTCGAATTCGGAAGATGGTTAACTTACATGACTGCGCAGTGCTTTTTTCCTATCGGGAAGTAACACCACTGGTGTGCCAAGTGGTTATTAACTCAGGTCAATAAAAAAGGAGCTTCTACAAAGCGGGAGTATCATCATTGGGAATATAGTGGTTCCTGCCTTCGCTGCTAACTACAGGTACGCACGTATCACCGCACCAAGTTTTCGATTTCCCCATACGCACATTTCTGTTTTATTTAAAATATTAATCTATTTATTTCTAGGATCACATATTCAAATAAAAAGATAGTGAGTGAAGATATATGGTTAGTCTATACAAGCATTAAAGTATGAGGCAGCAAATACTGATATTAAGGGTCAGATTTGGACTGCTTACAGTGTAAGCTTGTTTAAGGTGATTCCTCTTGTTCTGTTTAACTACAGCATGGCTAACCATCGTTTCTTTGTTAAACTGTTTCCTCACACACACCGTAAACAATGTTCGATGCAATGCACTGCTAGGGTCAAAAATCGTCCCCTCTGTTGACAGTTAATAAGCGCTATTAGAGTATCGTATCGTACAGTAGTTTTCGTATATGTTTTACAGTCGCTAATTACGAGTAATTAGCGACTGTTGGGACAGAATCTAATCTGCAAAATTAGCGAATGGAATCTCGATTCCATTCGCTAATTTTGCAGATGAGAACTGCATAGGAATTGATTACTGCCCAATGATCGGGCAATCGGCAAATCGGATGCAATCGCGAGCCATTGATAGAATTGATTTGCTATTTAATAATTAACTTCATGGGCTTTTAGCAAAATAAAATGTTTAGTAGGTGGTGTAAAGTGATTTAGAGTTTACCAGTGTAACTGCCTAAGTGCCTTGCTTCCAAATCATATTATAGCAGGATTACAGTTGAATACTTTTGATTAAGATACCCGACACTATATTGAATCATATTTAGAATAACAATCAAATATGGAATACAATCATACTTATATGGAATTTCGATAGTTGGAATTCTTTCGTATAATATCTAAAGCCAGTTCAACTTCTCCACCCACTGGCTGTACTTTTTTTTGTTTAAATTTACTCTTCAATTAATAAATTCGTCTCTAGTATTCGGATTCAAGATAAACAAAACCAAAACGAGCAGTTTTGCGCCGCTTAAATTTGATGGTTTCTGCCAAAGAGTATACAAACACTACGTTAGAAGAGTCGTGGTTTCTGCTACTTTGACATGATCGTTGGTCGGTCGATAACTGCAGTTTCATCGCTGAGGCTGAGGTATAGACTGGCAAGATCTTCGGATATAATTGAATGGTGTAATAGATTACACCCAAGTATTTTAAGCAGTTCCTACTAGTTAAGGCAGTCTTGTCCTATTCGGACAGTCATCGATGATTCACCCCCACCTAAGCCATAAAAAACAAGAAAGTGATTCATTTACCCTTTGCATCTCCGGGTCTTTGAAGATCTTAACAATCAGTGACTCATTTTGTTTGTCACCTGATAAACATATTTTTACAAGGACAGGCATGCATCAGACTACTGCATGATCTTGTATTAATCTCAATATTGCAAGCATGTTTCAGATAATTTAGTCATCTTGGTATGATGGTGATGACATTCTAGAAAAGGATTTTGCCACATTTTATGTAAAAATCAAGTTTTTACAATCTGGAGGTAACAAAATTTAAAGAATATGGTACATTATTGTAGTATTTTCACTTTACTCGGTATCTTGATTTTTGTTTAGTTTATTTTAAGTGCCACAACACATGTAAATAATATTTAAACATACATAGAATACAATGCAAAATTCTTTATTACACCTACATCAAAGCAACACTTTTCTAATAAAAAAAAAACTGGTACAAAGCGCCGCGGTTCTATTTCGCTAGTTGCAATTTCTTACAACCTTTAGATTTAAATGGACATATGCAATGCATTAGTGATACATAAAAAATAACTATTTATACGAATAAAGTAACCTTAATTACAGTTACGTGTTTAAGAGAATATATATGGTGCAAGAACATAACGACATAAATTCATTTTGGTGATTACAAACGGCGCGGCGGTTAAGAACTTTGTATCGTTGGTACCAACTAGATGAAGTGGTTCACCCTCTATGCACCCTTTCAGAGGTACCTGCCACAACTGCCAAAACAGAATCTTTCTGTCAAACAGAGGGTTTCCCTCAAAGACTATTTTAGTGTATGTTTTATTCAATTTAAATTTAATAAAATAAGCATGAGAATTCTTTAAAAAATCTGTTATTGCCAGCCCGCATACCATACACCATTTTAATCGGTAATTGATATTTAATAAAATCAGGTGAAGTACAAAAAGTACATATATATCACATACATAAGTAGGTACACTATTATGAAGCGGTATTTCTAATACATTTAATAGAACAAGATTTTCGACACCAATGAAATGACTGTTTTTTATGAATTTCGCATAAAATTGAACTAACTCTCAGTAATTATTGGAATAGGCCAACATAATACTCATAAACTAATTTATGTGCTGCTGTCGAAATATTGAGAAACTATAATATATTTTATTTATTGATTTAGATTATTAATACAATTATAAGAACAGTAAAATTTGGCTATCGTCCGCTGTTCGTAATCTTCGAACCTAATGACCCGAAATGCAAATTTATTTGACTTTTAAATAGCTTTACATCTTTTTGTAACGTTACACCACACATTGTTACATTTCATCGATTAAAAAGGAATGTACGATTTTTTTTTATTAATTTAAACAATCTAAAAAGTATCTTACCTAGTCCATCCTTTTTTGGAGGGAAATTATGAATTGAAGAAAATGAAGAGACTAAATAAAACGAAAAACACGAATTTAGATCAACTAATCAAAGGATTCTGAACCCAACACCACATTTAATTTTCCTCGTTTGTATGAGTTTCACACAGAAATCTGGTAGGATTGATGGCAAAGCACTAGTATCAAAGCAGGCCCGGGGCCGCAACTTATACAGTTGTAACCTGATCTCTAAACTGATGGGCACAAGCCTCCAATCGTGCTATGGTCAGGTTGCCAGTATATGACAGCTGGTCAAGCCCTGTTTGGAACTCTGAACCACTTCGTCTAAGGCCACATCTTGAGCCCAGGGTATGGTCTACGTGACCGAAAACCGTGTTGTTTTAGTTGGTTCGATACTGACATCATAACCATATATTCTTGTCTTCTCGTCTTGTTGGAGTGCTAAGCAAAACGAAGGATAATTTGGTGATATTTACTCTTTATATAGACCTCAACAATTAATGGTCTATTCAGTCAGAATCGATAGTTTCACGTTGGCATGTCTCTGGGGCACGGAGAGTTGTTATTTTTAGGGTTCCGTTCTTCAAAAGGACGAAAAGGAACCCTTATAGGATCATTTTGTTGTGAGTCTGTCTGTCTGTTAAGACCCTTTCTTTCAAGAATCCGTGGATGCATCAAGTTGAAATTAATACCAAATACAGAAGTCTGCGGTCCCTTGAAGCTGTAAAAAAATCAAGCTTCTAAGTCAACGCAATCAAAAGATACAGCCATTAAACCTTAGATTTTAACAAAATTTAAACATTTCGCAGGTAAATCAAAACCCATAGGGTACTTCCCATTGACCTAGAATCATGAAATTTAGTAAAAAGTAAGGTCTCACAGCACAAGCAAAGGAAAAAATCCGAAAGTCGTTAATTTGTTGTGATATTACATTAAAAAAATTGTTTTTGTAATTACAAACTTATATTTTACGGTTGGAAATTGGCTTTGTCGTCATCGCAACCGCAAAATTAAGTTTGTCTTTCGGAAAAGACAGGCAAAAATCTTCGAGAATTGATTCCCAAGAGGGACGTACTATATACATACACGTTTTTTTGCTTACGGAACCCCCGATGCGCGTGTGAGACTCGCACTTGTCCGGTTTTTAAATCTATTACCCATCAAATTATTTCAACGCGGCTCAATCCCTTAACCGCGTTGATGCTACTGCGTCTCAGGTCTCTCTTTATAAAACTATTAATAAGATGTGGTAACCTCAATTTGCGCATATAGAGTTTATCATGAGACAAATTAATAAGTATAACAAGACACAGATCCGCTAAGTTCGACCTTTGCATATTATCTATAGATATATATGTAGTTAAACAATCACAATGATTAGGTTCAATTCCGCGCAACCAATTTATGTAATTATTGTTTTTTTTTTTTTTACATTACTAGTAACGCGGGTCACCGAATACTTGTATTTTGTTAACCCCTTTCAACTTTCATTTAAAGTAGAAAACATGGAGACGTAAAAGAGAAATTCCAGATGTAAACGCAGGTAGTAGAAACGAACAATGCGCAGGAATCGACCGATACCAGTAGGTAACTCACTCGGTTTGTTGTTTTCAATCACTATTTTTATATTTATATTTGAACTATTCTCATGATTTCAACAATATTTGTGTATCTACTTTAATGATCGTTGTTATCATGTCAGGAATGCAGTGGCGTGTGCTTAATAACATGCAATTATTAATGGATGGCTCTTGTTCCTATCACTTAAGACGTAGAAGACGAAATGGCACGGCTGAAGTGACCAGAGCATTATTTCGATTGATAAACCTAAGTCGAGTCGGGCAATGAAAGTGGAACAGGGTTTGTCAATATGGACCGTCAGCTGGCCCCGACGATAGTGCTTATCGCCTGCGGGACATAGTCCGCTCATTCACAAGCCTGTCCATTCATGCGTCTGCTCCCACCTCGCACTGCGGTGCAATATGATCCTTAAGACGTTAATCAAAGGGTTGAAATTCGTGTAGATAGTTTAAGGGGGCGGTGGGGCGCGGGGTAATGTAGATCGAGGATATCGCGGGGTCAGCGCGGATTGCAGGCGCCCGATAAACGTCGATGGCGTCCAACGACTCGACTAACAAACCAACAATACACACACTGACACGCTCTAAAAAATATAACGCACATAGAATTGAATTATCACCCCATTAAATATTTTCAACATGAATTCTTACTCTTGTGTCGTCGATAAAGAAAATATGTCACAAAAAAAGTTCAACTGCCCCATTCATTTGTTGCGTGATAGAAAACTTGATAAGGGTTTAAGAACGTAGAGTGCAGGGAAGATGAGTTATTTCAATTTTTAAATAATTTATCTGTAATTAGATAACTACCAGAAAAATATTGGTCACTGACACCCTATCCGGTACATAAGTCAAAGGACCCTTGTCCACAGTAAGGTATAACAGTGCAGTAACGGCAATAGCTTTCGAGTACCCGGATACATAAAATCAAATCTCATGAAAATATTTTTTTTATCAGCCACTGAATGCCCTTTTATTCCCATAAATCGGTGTTCATAGTATGAGGTTACAAATTACCGAATAAACTACGGTTTTCGTGACTTCGACTCGTATGTCGGTTACACCGAAGCCGAGCGTTGGACAATTTGTTTTGATTCTGTCAGCCTTACTTAATTTATAGGTAAATGCCAAAATTCTCTTCAAACAAACAAACATTAATCGAGATTCAACCGAACTTTGTTTGAACGAAATGATTACAGCAGAATGCCGACCCATCCATAAAAACACCTCATACTATCATTTTCGTAACTAAAGTCTGCATATTTGTATAGATTTAGGTATTAATTTAAGTACGCTTTTTAATAGTTACCTTAACAATGTAGTCATAATGTATATTTAATGGTTTGATTAAATTGTATTTTGGATTCAGAACATTCCGTTTAAAAACAATTTTAACTAACCAAATCAACTTGTTGGGTGATTACTCATATTTTTGACTCACAAAGACACTTTATTTAGTTAACTCGAGATGGATGTGTGGGAACAAGTGTGCATAAGATAAGAAAGTGGCGCCGGTAACAGAAAACTTAAGAATGAAAACATTAAAAGATAGCCTTTAGTGCCTGTAGTAACAGACAGATTTTGTAAAATATGACTTACGGCACAGGCAAAAAGAGCAAACCTTTAGGATCATGGCAAAACTATATGACCGGATCGCCTAATTAGAAAACATTGTGGAATAAAAACGCTCAAAGTTTTCATAACAAATTTAATCCAAATCCATTAACCATTTCAGACCATCCAATGCTCTGAAATGCACAACGTTTTCAATGTAAATTCTTAATGACATCCTTCAAATTACTTGTGCAGTACAGACAATCGTAACATACCTAAAAATTTTAAAATATTCAGTTACTATAATATTCAACCTTTATAAGTAACGTTTAAAATAATTTAGAAGCGCCAGGTCCCCTCTATTGTTGGTGAATTATTTGGTTTAGATGAGGTTATATTATAACAGTATGATGTTTCCTGATATTAACTTATTCATTACAGAATTTTGGCTCAAAATTGATAAATAGTAGGCCAAATGAACGTTATATAAAAATAGCATTATACGAATTGAAAATTATATGAAATGAACGTTATACTAAATGTTATTAGAGCAAGGGAAGATTGTATGAAATATAACATGATCTAATGTTATATTTCATATAACCTTCGTTTCCTCTAATAACATTTAGTATAACAATTTTTAATTAATTGTCTTGGTTAATAGTCTGTATTGCACAACTAATTTGAAGGATGTTATTAAGAATGTCACATTGAAAACGTTGTGCATTTCAGAGAACTCGATGGTCTAAAACGGTTAATGAATTTGAATTAAATTAGTTATGAAAACATTGAGTGTTTCAGAACAGCCTCTGTCTGTAACCAACAATGTTTTCTAATTATGCGACCGGGTCAAACGCGAATTTTCAGTTCGTAAACTCATTCTCAAACACTAGTGATGTGTAGTACGTTACTATAACGTAGTACAGTAACTGCGCAATTGTCGTTGGTTTCTTTCCCTTCAATATTTCATAGCCGTCATTATTATTATTGTTATAAACACTCATAAACACATTTTGTACTAGAAAAACACAAATGGGCCATGCTGAATGTTTCTGGAACTGGCCACTTACGTTAAAATTATTTAATATATTTTTAAATAACTCTTTGGCTGTATGATATACATAATTTATTTCTAAAATCTGTCAGTAGCTTTAATTTTGTGGCGCCAATTTAGGAATCCAATTTTTACCCTACAATAAATTTCATATAAGTCGATATCGATCTACGATTGGTTACGATTTTCGCTGTGATGTGTAATGATGATGAACAAGAAAGTGGTGCAGCCCTTTCCTGTGCACTGAATACTCCTGGTATAACTTCGCTGGTGTAGTAAATTTGTAATATTGCAACTAGAGCTAAAATCTGGGTGTACTGTGTAACGAAAGTCTCAATAGTCGGAGTCATTTTTTACTTTGTACGACTAGCGAAAGAGTTTTTTAAAATTCGTAAAATCGTTAAACTCGTAAAATTTGTATTACGGATTATTGGAAATTTAAACGTGAAACTGAAAACCTGTATACTGCAGAAACTGTCAGTAAGTATGGCCTAAGTAAAACATTTAATCTATTCATATATTATAAACTTCAAGAACTTGTTTGTTTGAATACTAATCTCAGCAACTAATAGTTATTGACGTTATTTTATGTGTAGGTATGTATGTGGTCAAAGTAGGCTATGACTTGATGAGAGTGGTCTTTCTTTTTTGTTTTTTTTAAATTTTACTTTTAAAGCTAACCGTCCCAAGTAAACGAAGCCCTCATTTTATCTGTATATCTACTGTACTTATCTATACTCTGTCCTGGTTTCCATGTTTTCTCGTCTCTTTAACTCTTACCCACAGGATTGCGCAGAGATCTTTGTTTAGTAATTTTGCAGGCATTTAAAAAAAAATGGGAAAAACTTTGGATATGTATGAAAACACTATTGGTTGGAAAGTCTCAATATTCTTTTTCTTATCCAACTGACTTGTAACTATTTCACAACTATGTGTAATATATCGGTTTTTTCTTAGTTTGTACTATATTTACATAAAAAGGTATAGATAACATTATATTAGTCATTTACTATATTCTTATTTGAATGCAGCATTGATTCATTGATCATGTAAAAACATGACACATATATTGTAATATGTTTATCGATTTCCGTTAAAAGTTCTCTCAGGGCTCGACCTTGTTAACTTTTGACATCGCTACCCACTGAATCATCTGGCAAAATTATTAATATACCTATCTATCATTTTAACTGAACGAATATCCGTTATTCATTCATTGGAGTGTGTCACACATAGCGATGTATTTAAAACTGTTTCATTGTGTTGTGCAAAATAACACTATATTTACCTACGCAATTGATAAAATGGATTATAGACTTGGATGTCCCCGCTTTGCGCGCAATCTGTGGTATTCTTCGTAATGCACGCAAACAATCAGCATTCCAAAGTAAACCTTATTTCGTATTACGCTAGATCATGTTCACATTGCGAATGAAGCACCTAGTCAGTGCGCATAATGCTGAATAAATGCTTGTTTTGATCCGCCGAAGCCACTGCGTAATAACATACGTACGGACGTGTAACAATAGTCCAAATCGCTATTGCAAGACACATGACGTATGTGTGAAAAGAACTTTGTGCCCTTAGATAATACGGTGTCAAGTGAGATGGCTTGCTTTAGTATGTTATCTATTCCAAATGTGACAAACTTAGTACACTGATGTCCTCACTTAGAATATCTCGTGCGATAAACTCCGACAGATCCTTGAGCAGCACGTATCAGAAGAAATAAGGCGTAAATTTTAAGAATTGCAAAACTTAGTGACGGAATGATAATTATCATTCGCAAGACCTGGTCTGAGCTGATATCTGTTGAGAATTTCGGTCCGGTCACTTACAAGGATATATTGATAAAGTGCAACTGTGATACTTTTGTGTAGCTTTTGGCCAGGAACGAGGATGTCCTTGGGCAGAATAAATAATTAAATAGGAATAATTTTATTTTATTTCATATATTTTGATTTGATAAAAAAAATGTTGATTCGGTAATGTAAGTTATAATAATTACTTAATAAAAAATAAGTTGCTATTTTTTTATTTGGATACAATGTTCAAATTCAATTCAACAAAACTAAAGTATTTAGTATTTGGACTAATAAATTCACTTAAATCTACCCTAGTGGCACTACGGTCCATAGTGATGCTGTGAGAACTAGTCAGGAGTTTTCTTCAGGGTGATATGTGCTTTTTCCCATAATGCTCATTTAACGAAGCTCAACTGTGACTTGCGTTTATTGGCGGACGAGAGCTATAATAGGCGAGGGACTTATTTCCCTTATGCATTTCCTAGTGACTCGTGATAGCAGAATGTAACACCATGCTGGTGGTTGTCACCTCTTAAACTTTTGGCCCCAGTAGCTGGTTGGCCTAGCTTCTGCAGCAATTGTTTATAGATGCTAATCGAAGCTCATCTTTTGCTAGAGACTTTAGACCACAGTATTAGACGTGTATATCGGGACTTAATCACGATAATATAAATAAGGTACGACACCTTTTTGGTTACCCGACGTTTCCACCGAATTTCAAAGGTCGTAGTCACGGGTTGACTTTACGATGTTCACCTCTAGCATGTACTCGTAGGTATACAAGTCGCGAAATTTAAAATCAATTATTAGACTACAGTAGTTTTTCTGCGCGGTTATATGAAGATTATGAATCGACATACTTTTGTCATAATTTAATCTTTGACGTAGGTAATCAAAAGGCATTATAAATATAAATGGGTTATCAAGTAATATGCCCGTTGTACCTTGAGTAGTTTAGGTTGGGGTGCTTTGCACTTCTACTTCAATATGTAGTAATAACAGTAATTTTGCTGCATAAGTATTTTGGAAATTGCTGGTACGAAAATGGAAAAGTTGTGGATATTGAATGCGATTTATTAGCAACTCTCTACTAGAGCTTGACCCTAAACTTGCGAAAATAGGTATATAAAAATGGCTATTTTCGCAAATCCTTTTGTCTATTAGAGAATATTTCAAAAAGTGCTGTATTACCAGCGATACCATGGTTTAAAGTACATATGTAGTTACCCCAATTGCTGAAAGGATGTTCGATATTTAGTACAATAACTTATCAAACGCGACCGGACGTCTCTTTGTGTACAACTTGACCCATCGATGAAGGATTTCATTCATGACTTGGTTTATCGGGTGATGTTTTCAACGGGGGTGCTTATCGATCCAACAAAATCCATTGATTGTCACGTCACAGGCGCCATCGCAGAAATGCTAACGAGTTATCAATGTAAACGGTTTGTTTACACAGTTAACCGTAATCTTATCCGGTGACCTCCTTAGACTCTCCCGTTTCGAAATTGTATCGTCGCTCGGTATCGCGTGGTGTCCTTATTACATGTCGCCGGAAGTGCGCGCTCGACTCGATCCGTCGAGCAAACGTTCATTCATGTTCTATGTATTTATTTAGTGGCGACCGTACCTACCGCGCTCTTCAAGATTATGACTTCTGACGGTTAAGGCACCTACTTTATTTTTATGTTTATTGCTCTATTTACGCTATGGCACTTAAGCACAGGAGTGATAACTACAACAATGCAACAAAATGCTTTCCTATGTAATTATCTCCATATCATTAAAATATACATGAACATAATATGTAACTTTAAAGAGATAAGGTATATATTTGACTTCATCATGTTTACCAGATGGTAAGATGAAATGACGTACCTCTAACTTGAAGACTCAAAGAATCCGAAGTTTTTATTGTCCCTTTGTTCGGTAACAACAGGTTGAAGTCACTTGAGGTTCTGCCCAAGAAGACGACAAAACGATTACCGACACGAAATAGGACATTGATATCTATATTTATGAATGTTTGCCTTTATCGAAGGTGCGCGTCGTTAGACGAGCGGAAGTGGCAAGTAGAAGCGGGAGTCGGGAGGAAAGGGCCGGCGCGCGCGCAGCTAATTGCCGGGAATTTCGGAGGTCGCCCGATAACCCACGTCTGCGCCGGAAGTCGATAGTGCTTTGATGTGTTGCGATGGCGTCCGCTCCCCTATGTAATGTATTTCACTAATAAACGGCCACCTAGTCGAAACTCGCCCGTAGTAGGTGCTTTTTAGTGTACGGCGATTTTGTAGGACAGTAGTTGTACGGAAGCACTTACTGAATTAATATGGGAGGGTAATGAAGTTAACGGTCTTTTAAAATGGTCAACAGTTTTGTATGAATATTTGTATATATTAGTAGTATAAACTAGAGCTTTAATTATTATAAGGCAAATAATTTTTTAGAGTGGGTATCTTTAGTTTACCTAATTGAAAATTTTGTATCACCTTGCCGATTTGATGAAAAAGTGATTTGAGACCAATCGCACCTACATTTCCAATCAACCACTGTGGGTTACAGTAGCTCCTATTTAAGGCGCAGGATGGCACACTGTGTGGATTTAGTCGGTTCGATTCCGACACACCGTCCCACCGAAAGCCCCGATGCGGTGACGGCTCGAGGGGGTTTCAGTGCCTTAGAAAACTGTCGAGTGCCATGGAAAGAGAAACTATCCAGGAAACCGCAACAAATTTAATCAGAAGTACATGGGAGGAATCGGAAAATAATGAATTCACTATTATTGTACTTTGGTCGCCCTTGCTAAGGACCCCGCCCTATCAAAGCGGAAAATAAGGAAGAAAAAAGGCAAACGGTTAATTATGAACATTAAGTATGGGTCATTAATTATGTAATAATGGGTACTTATGTTAGTTATATTTGATGATTTGAATGCCACATGCTTAGGAGTCAAACTGATTGTTATTTTTATAATGTAATTTGTTCCTGTAAAACGTCGAACTACGGTAAATGTTAAGATTAGCCAGTAAGAGCTTTAAACCTGAAGATTTACTCTTTCAAGCCGCGGGTAACCTGGTACTAAATATAAAAACAAGTGATTTTATTGCAAGTGTAAACATTATGTTTGTGAAAAGAATATTTCTTTTTGATTATATTATTTGTTTTTTACTATTATAAAGTACTTCAGCATTGTTAAAAAACCCAACCCAACCTTTTACAATAACAAAGTTATCACGTCTTTTTTTCAATATTTACCGTGTCCGTGTCCAATATCCACTCGGTAAACCTAAGGTTTATTGAGTGGATGGTGGTAAAAGTTCGAACTTTTACCAATAAGAATTGGTATCTCAGATTTTACTGGCTAATCTTAAGATTTATCATTTATTTATTTATTAATACTTCATGCACAGATTGTACAATGGCGGACTTAATGCTTAAGGCATTCTCTGCCAGCCAACGTTGGGGTTATGTAGAAATAAAAGTGGTAGGTGCAAAGACATGTTAAAGAGAGAAAACAGAGAAAAGAGAGAGAGAGAGATAAAATTTAGTTTGAGCTTTTACAGTAATATACGGTTTATTACTGATTTCTACTCATTCTATAGCCGTTCATATATTAGCCGTTTTAAAGGATCTAAGAGACAGATGATTTCTGAAAGACCCTTGGTCTTTGTATCCCGTGGCCTGGTCCTGGTCCCTTTGAAGGTGAGCAAACCCCTCTTTGCCATTGGACTGTTGTAAACCATCACAGGTGTAAACAACATAATCTATCTGTACGTCGTAAGTTTTTATTAAACATAGTTGGAAAGGTACTGGGTTATAGCCTCGTGCCCTAGGCGATGCTCAAGTGCGAGGGTTGGAAACAAAGAGATTCTGGTCAAATCTCGCGCAGACCGTGTAGGGTGAAGTGAAAATTTCCTCACGGGCTTACGCCAATAGGAGTTTTTTTTATGGTGTAAGGGGCAAACGAGTAGACGGGTCACCTGATGGTAAATGACTACTACCGCCCATGGGAACCTGAAACTCAAGAGTCACAAGTACGTTGCCGGCCTTTAAGGTAGGAGTAGGGGAAAGGTGGAAGAGGGAGAGAGGGGGGAGGGAAGGGTTAGGGCCTCATACAAGTTCCATCGCAATCGGTTCAGTAGTTTTTGCGTGAAAGACAAACATCCATACATCCTAACATTCTCACAAACTTTCACGTTTATAATATAAGTAGATTGTATATTTAAGTAGAGATCGCCTGGTGGTCGAATTTCAACCGTAATTCATTTTTGTATTATTTAATTGGCTAGTATAACTTGAACTGTCATTCTATAGACTTAAGTACCTTGACAGGTCAACATTTATACTGGACTCGCGTAGCTTGATGTAGCCGATTTCACGTAATTTTTCAATTTGTAACACATATTGTTTGATAATGTTATCTTTCTGCACTTCTTCTGTACACAAACATTAAGTATGCCAAATTTCACGTTTCTCAATTCGCGAAATTTTCTTAAAAATGCGTACAAAGAATTCTCTTCACGTATTGATATATAGACATTTTATTATCTATTGATTATGTCACACAATAGCTAATTATCACCAAAAGAACGTTGAAAAAAAAAAATAGTCATTAATAACATTTCAATAACGAATAAAGAGTTAGAGTAATAATACTTAAAACCACAAGTAAATACGTCAAAGTGATTAATTAAAATGGTATTTATAACCGTTAATAGAACTTGCATCGTTTGCGTAAAAGGAAAATCTAGGGATTTGGTGTTCATGCGGTGCGCGCACGTTCTTGTAATCGTCCATGGGGAATACCAGCCTCACGAACCCAGTAAATTTCCTTGAGTTGTTTCCGGGATTCCTGTTATAAGCACTCAGTAATATAATGCCCTCAATAATTGTTATTTTTAGCATTATCGATGTTACTACATCTATATACCTAATAAGATTTTAATAAGAGGTAAATACATCAATAATGAAAATGTAAGTCAAAGTGCTTGTAAACGATTTGATAAACAAAGTAAAGGTTTGATATTAATGAGAAAATAAAGGCCACATATATGTAGCTGTGTGAAAGAAGATATGGTTGAAAAGGGAGTAAGCAATGAAATGACGAATGAAGAAGAAAACGACGAGTAAACGGAAGAAGAAAACATATTGCGTCAACTCCAAATAAATTTGGGACAAGAGTAGGCAGATGATGATAATGATTAACTTATAATGGAAGTTGACTATTAATAGGTAGGTATACTAGTACGTGAGCTGTTGAAATGAAATAATTTGTAATTAATCTATGAGATTAAACGAGCCGATGTTAACATCAGCTCGTGATTTTTTAAGATCATAATGTAAAGGGTACCTACAAGTGACCAGAAAATAGGAAGAAGGATGATAAAGATATATAAAGAGAACTTGGATTGCTAAGACGCGCTTGTCACCTTGTAACACTTAGAATTTCGGTTACAATTACTTAATATTTTCGCTTTCGCATGGTTTTTACGAGAGTGAAGAGTATGTACCTAATGTTAAACTACCATTGTTTCAAACAACTAATAATTCTTGATTCAAGTGCCATTAACTTTGTTTTCAAATTAGTATTAACGTTCGATTTCAAAATTTAGCTTCGACGTCATGTTTAGCGATACTATGAACAATCAAAGCACAAATGTGTGTGTTGTGTATGTCAATCAATTGCTGTAATGGCTCTTCATATGCTAAAATATTTTCTTTCCTTCTTTCATAGTGTATACTTTAATTCCGATCTTTTGTTTAAGAATTTGAGAAACGTTCCATCTCTACACAATTGACGTTAATGTAACAGATAACGAATAAATTTAGTAACGTACTTGTTAAATGTCGTCACTTTTTTATGATAAAAAATCAATTTGTGTCAGTCTCTTTAACCTTTATTATCAGAGGCCGTTGTGTTTTTGCTCTATTATACCATTTTAGGTGACTGTGCACCCTCTCGAGCGTCATATAACTATTTTAATTACGTAAGTGAGGGTAAGTGCGACGACCAACGATCGTTAAGTGGAATTGATGGCGCGTATGTTTCATAAATTGACAATTTCATTGATAACTTTGATAGGAGTCGAGTGGTTGAACGAAATAAACGTTTAATATGCGAACGTACCTACATTTCTATTATTATCTATATCGTTAAAGTTACACGTAACCTGCAACTCCGGTAAGTGGAGTATATATAAACATTATCGCACCGCTACCAATAGATACGGATACCGAAATCTCTGTTCAATCCAATATTTTTTTGGTGTTATCTATTCGAGTTGTTACAATTTAAACAAATATGATAAGGGCGTAACTAGCATCTATACTGCTCACGAAAATTGTATAAACCGGATCGAAGGCGGTTCTTCTAATGAAAATATTTAATGTAGTGAATACCTCTAGTTAGAGACAAGATACTATAAATGTTATTGCACTACAATAAAATTGATAATCGAATCAGGTCTCCCAATTGATTTTTTGAGTTTAGTTCAAGTTACAAGTGAATATACCCACTGAAAATAAGTGGCTTAGCGGTCAACTTGCTACAGCGATGAAAGCTGTTAACGTTACGATCTCTAAATAGGATCTTATTCTGATTAGTGTGATTCAAATTTTTGGGTAATTGGGTGTAGAGACACAAATGTCTCTTTTTTATAATTCCAAAGAGCGGAAGGTGTCTTTATCTAAACAATGACGTCCAAAAAAACAACAACTAGGACATAATATGAAGGTAGGAACATTGATGTTCGGGGACATGGGATTCCATGAAAACTCCTGAATTATACAATGTATCTTTCATGTCCACAAAGTTTAGATTTAATATAATGTATCACTATACATATAATTCAGTGATAGAGATATTACTAGAACTATGTATTTATTTTAATATGAAGGTAATAAGTTCAAGTTTTATAATAAAATATTCCAAAAAGTTATTTTGCATGTGCAAGTAAATGCATGCTGTGGGAGAGGGCCAAGTGATGATGATACCTTACACGCACATATTGAATACTTAATTTTTAAACTCAAGTAAATTTCTGTTTATTTATTATACTGCAGAACCTGATGGTTAGTGGTGGCCATAGCATTATCCTTGTAACATCAGAGGTCTCACTCGTACTTAGTAAATATTGAAAAAACCTTTCAAAAAGATTATGTAATGTAATATCTTAAATTAAAACCTCATTCAAAGGTAAAGTCATTAAATATTAGATAAAGATCGATGAGTTAAGGTGAGATCCAGCACTGGCAGACGGTTCATCCACCTCTCCCTTCCCTTTTTAGAAGCAGAGTTTGCGTACTCTGTGGTTCGAAAAGAACTTCCTCGCGCTGACGCTAACATTGTTTAGTGCTTTTCCTGCTATACCTCCAAAATGATTACAGTATGGAGTTCTTCAAAATTTAGTAGTATTAAAAAGCTTTTTAGTACACGTTCCTGGCATCCCTGATATTCCAAAAAAGACTACGACATCTGTACTTTACGTTTACATTGAGCCTCGATCGATAAAACTCTTGTTCATATTATAATATGTTTCTATAGTAATATCACGCCTTAGATAATAGAGTAGATGCCTTTTACGATGTTCTGTTATGCTGACGATATCGTCAGCATAACAGAACATTGCAAAAGGTGTCTGAGAGACTCAGCAACACAGTTTTTACAGATTTGTGAAAGTTATCCTACCTGGTTCCTACCAGTCACTGGATCGCCAAGGACTTAAATGATGACTTAGACATTAAAAGAGAACGTATGGCTTAAGCTGTTCGATGTAGTAATGCTGATCCGGAGATTTGCTCGTTGTAGCAAGAAGGTAAAAATTACACTCTTTAGAGTTTACTGCCAGTCTATCTCACACAGTCATACACCTGCAGTCAGTGGATGAGGTATACGCACGACGCCTTGCGTGTGCAATATAACAATACAATTAGGATGCTGGTGGGGATTCTGCGTGTTTGTAGTGCTTCGGCTATGTTTACTGGGACGATGATTGACGATTTTCATGTATGTCATCATCCGAAAACGGAGAGCTTCAATGTTACGTAGAATGCGTGTCAGCTCCGACAGCATCCTGAGCAAATTGTGTGGCAAGTGGGATTGTCCGATGCTACGTTACTGGATCGGACTTCATACATCCACAAATACGTACTATAGGTTTACAGCGTGGATAGTGTGAGGTTCGGTACATTAGTTAAAGTTTGCTCTATGTTGATGTATGTATCTCGGTGGTGTGAAATAAAGCTAATATTATTATTATTAATAAGCCAGTACGTGGATTGTTGCCAATGAATGTTGCATAGCAAATGAAATTAACGTTCTCCAAAGCCTCTGCGTGTTTGACATGTTCTAACATTAACTTCTAAAAAGACTTAGTCCTTGATCCTTAAGGAGTATACCAGGTCTCTTGAGAGGCATTCGTGGACTTAAAAAGAAGTAGAGAGCTGTGCTAAATAAGGCGAAACAATTGGACTGTGTTCTGCTGAAAATAAGTATTAATTCCGATCTGAAATTATATCTATCTGTATTCATATTGCAAAACTCGTTTACGTAGTTGTGATAAAAAAAGAAGAAAAAAGATTCATCGGTATAAAAAGGTTTTATTACCTGGAAGAATATAAATATAGTTAATTTTTGATAATACATTACCGATACTTTAATTTTGGCTAGTTTGTATATATAGTTCATTTCTGCACAACGCGGTCCAATTATAATGGTTGTCATAAGTCATAACAGTAGCATGTAACAGGTAGTTGTGTTGTTCCATTTCACGTAATATAGTCGAGTTGCCAACAAACAATGACGTCTGCGGCGCTTGGCCGTAAGCGTGCACGCATCACAATTATCAGTGACCTATTTCGGGCGCGCATAATTAGTGAACTAGTGAAGAAGTGCGTTTCTGATCAACTAATCGTATATTGTGAGACGATAAATTATAAACACTGTATTTATATAAACAAATGTTTGTTTTTAATCCCTCGATAGATAGACAGACGACTTCAGACAACGTTAGATCAGCTAAGAGTTGTTGGGGGCGGTACAAGACTGCTGTTTGAGGAAGTCTTTGGGAGAGGCCTATGATCTATGACTAAGGTCATTTGAGAGTTATTATAAATGTTAAATTAAAAACAACATGGTAAATTTCAAACGGCCTAAAAGAAAAAGCGAGACAAAAGATAAATAATGGCCAACTCAAATGCTACGCAATTTTAAGATGTCATTAAGTCTTGTTCCATCAATCGAGTGGTTAAAGGTGACTGCTTGCCGCCAGGGCTGTGCTTTTTTGCCACATTCATTTATTTACCGTTAAGGCAGCAAGCATATAGCCTACCTGATGCCAAGAGATCACCCTAACCTATAAAGAACGAAAGAAAACCTCAATAGCTAAATTATGCGTACGCAGTAGAAAATCCTTAGTATCTACAGCTTGTTTATATTTTTATTAAACCTATTAAAAATGGTTTTCTGTTGGATGGAAGGTAGGAAGTCCCATCTAAACATGAGGTTGACTACTGAACTATATAATTATAAGCAATGTAACAAGTAATTTTGTAAAAAGAAAAAAAGAGTGTCCTTGGAGTTTCTTGCCTGTTCTTCTATAGGACCTACGTTTTGGAACAGGCAACCAGCTTCACGACCCACTTATACTGACTGACTCCTCCTGACAATTGAAAAATACCTACAATGAGTTTACTCGAAATAAATAATTTTGATTTTGATTTTGAACAACCCATAGAAAAACACAGCTTCATGAGAGTTAGCGTTTTTCCTCTTCCCTACGGCTAGTTGTGACAACTTTAATCTTATTCCTTTCCTGTGTTATACATATCGTTTGCTATACCTCCGAAACCCTGCAGGGAAATATGCTACCTTAATAATGTAAAACTTATAAATAGAGTGTAGCACTTACCAGTTCAGAATGACACAAAATCTGAAAAACTCGTTTGGGTTTCGTTTTCCATTTGTCTCCAGCTCACCTGTAAAATAAAAATTATATTTTACACTTCTTGAATGTAAATATTTACATGTAAATGTTTACTCCTGTGTCATAAATTTAAAGTGCAGCCGGTAGGAATTATATAATATGAGTCTTTACGGTTATATTTGATAATAACCTTTTAAGTCATAGACCTGAATAAATTAATATTCGTCTCAAAGTGGTAGTTGCTGGTGTGTTTAAGGATATCACAGTGCTAGTTGAGATAGAGATATAGTTTGTGTTTATCTGTCTGGGTCCTTGTTTCCTGCTCCAGAAATAGTAAAGCGGGCCGCAGACAGTTTGCAATTAATCGATTACAATAATTAAATTACGTGATGACGTAGTGACAGCTGCGCAAGCGCCGCCGCTGTATGCGCAGGTGTTTTGCGTGACGCGCTCTGTGAGAAAATCAAAGGAAAACCCACGCGCTCGTCTCGCACCACAATCGACACGTTTCCATTTGCAAAATATTGGTGTTACCACCTATAATCCGGTTACAATAATGAATTCTACTCTACTATCAACTTTGTTCAACAGTTTTTAAGTAACATGTTGCGATTTTTTTATAGACTTGAGTCATTGAAACACACTAATTAAAATATTATCAGACTGTCGTACCTACCAGTGCCATTAAAACGAAAAAGCACTTTCACATTAAAAAATTTTTTTTCTATTTTTCAGATTTTACTATGTTAAACAGAGTTTACCGCAGAGCTAGATCCAAATAAAATTGGTCAAGATCTGAATATGGGATCCATAAAAATTTACTAAATTCTTAGTCCTTAGTTCTTTTTAAGACATTTGAAAGAATAATTCTTTATCATGTCAACCGATTTGAATACTTATAATTATTATTCCTTCATTAAACTCTAAAGAATTCAATTTAAAAAATATATTTATATGGTAGCCAAAATTAAATTAAAAACAAATTACCTGCTGTCTCTGGAAAATAGCTAATGAAAGTTTTTTCAGCAATATTAAAATTATTAATGAATTCAGTCTGAACCATTCTTTGATCTACAAATGTTCCTATGTCTTCTTCTTAAAGGGTCATTGGTTGTTTATCATAATAAAATCAAAATAAATCAGCAAATTTTTGGTCAAATAGGCAATATTTGTGATTGTGTTCTCTTTTTTCTCGTTCGGAAGGGTTTGAAACTTAACTTTTAAGATTCCTTTAGATAAGCTGAAGTCCATATAAAGTATTAAAAAATTACTGTCTTTAAACTGACACTTAAATAAAGCTGATATCCTTAAAAAGTGTGTGTGTAGATTGTCAACAAACATCCATTCCAGGTAAAGAACTTCTATAACAAAAAATATGCGTCCCATAAGATCCGCTTGAAAGCTACAATGACACACAGAAAGATATAGTTGTAAACTTGGAAACATAGAGATATAAAATATATGTTTGTCTAAGAAGACAAACATATATTTTCTTTAGATAGGGAAGACCCTATCTCATTAGATAGACATGAGAGTAACTAGAGGTTTCTGGACAGGTAGGATCGAAGCTTGGGTCGAGGTAGTAGCTACTTCCAATCTACACTGGACTGGAGTTAAACGTCAATACTATCACAGTTAAGATTGATGCAGACGGGTGTGTGCTGGTTTCACATATTTGGGAACCTCCGAACTAGGGACTTTAGTACACCTAGACTCAGAACAATCTGTGCATCACACAAATTTGTGTCAAGTGGGCTCAAACCCACGATACTTAACAGGTAATAACCAATGTGACCACTACAGCGATGCGATATCCGCTCAGCATCCTCCTTAAACATTTGGTTTCCTTTTCCTACGTGAAATCATTTAATTTCATATAGGACAAGGAAGCTGTATACGGTCTACCTGCTTGACTAATACTGGCTTTCAGGTAGCTATTTGATAGGCAATTACTTATCTTAAGATTTCATACGGGAACAAGCAAGTTAGTATCCATAGGTTTGATTAAGCTATACTTCAGGCAACTATTAAAAACTTAAACCAATAAAAAACAAAAATCAATAATACATTTAATTCTATAGATTATCCTCGTAACTAACATAAGTCACAGAAAAAAAATCTATATGACTGGCTTGTAAGGAAAAGTAAACTGTTCAGGATGGTCAAGTGCAAATTGTTGGTTCGAATTTAATCCAAAACCAAAGCCTAAATCTTAACCTAATAATAAGCGGTCTTATAACTTTCTTTATATGTAGGTATCTAGCTTAGTCTATATTCCATCCCTCATCAAAACATTAGACAAAAATAACGAGTAATGCATTTAAAAAGTCAAAATTGAAATCTTTGGATCATATTTTGCATACTTTACTGATTTCCATAAACCTATACAAAACCATTGCAAGCCCAAGACGCTTCCACGTTTCCAAGAGTAGCACAAAATTTATGTAAGGAGGAAAGGTAGTCCCCAATACGGTTTTGAACGGCATCTTTGTCATTGATCTTGCAGGGATGAGTTCCTTGGTATTGTGTAGATTAGAGGAAATGAGGAGAATATTAATACAGGGTATTATTCTCGATATGTGCTCAATAAATTTGTTACCTTAGTTTCCTGTAAACTTTTTAAATACCAACTAACTCACCTCTCAATGTTGTTACTTGAAATGTACCTACGATGGAAACTGCTGGTGCCTTTGAAACGCTAATTAAATTACATATGGAAAAGAATGTTAAGAAACATTTGACATTAAGACGTTTGTTATGCATCGCTTCCAATTTGATGGTGTTCTGGACATTCAGGAAAATTTGTATCTGTAATCAATGTATCTTCACTCTGAATATTTTTAATTGTTTTATTATTTCAGTCTTCTCAAAATCGAACAAGATCGTACCTGTTTATTGACTAAGCACTTTCAAAACCACTCCCGATACTGGGACCTTCGATATGTACTACACTTACACGTTTGCATTTCAACAATTATGCATTGTTATTTGCTTGGTAAGAAAAACCTTCTTTGCAATGCCAATCTTAAAATTAAGGGGTGCTTTTAAGACTTCATTAAATATATAAATTTGGAACTAACCACTAATACATGGATTGACTACTCATCTTTTCTTTAGATGTTAACTAAGGGTCTTGAAGAATGTCGCTTTCAACACCTTACAAATTATATTACATAGCGGCTATTTATACCAATGCATAGAAAATATGAAAACTAAGAATGACATTTAATATTTTATCATTAACTTAAAAAGATATTTTTCAATAGAACAAGCTCGTACTGAATGCAATGCTTAAATACAATTTAAAACTTTAAGTATTGCTTGTATTCATATTTGATAATGGCAACCCGGTTGAGTTGTTGCTGTTTACACTCGTCTGATGAATATTTATCACTCAGTTTCATGGACTTAAATGGTAGGTAGGTGCACAATTCGATATTTCAGTGTTGCCAACGTAAGGGGTTGCAAAATGGAAATATGATGCGTTTGTTGGGTGGGTTGTTGACATTATTGTATTGGTTTGGTTTATTCCTAGTATAAATGACTACATATTATATAACAAAGTCGCCCGCCGCGTCTGTCTGTTCGCGATAAACTCAAAAACTACTGAACGGATTTTCATGCGGTTTTCACCAATAGATAGAGCGATTCATGAGGAAGATTTATGTATATAATTTACACAAAACCTTAACAGCTTTTGTGTAAATTGGTTGAAATATGATGATGATTGTTGAAGATGTCTCTGCTACTAGCCGGGGCGGGTTGCTAGTGCTTAATAAAAAAATCGGCTTGAATAATTGCTCATATCACAGAAAAAAATTATATGAGAAACGAAAGCCACTTCTAATCTAGGTAGATAGGTGTGGTAAGAAAGAGGTTGAGCGGTATTTCTATTAATACAAAATCCTCCATCAGATATATTTTTAAGGTTACGTTGAAACAATGTTGTAAAATGATGTAGTCAATGAGATTGTTAAACAACCAGGACATTCGGCCGGTTTTATACTCTTTCCGAGAAGAATTTGGCGTGGATATATCTACTGATCTCTTCGTTTGATAATGATGTTTATGTCACTAAGTAGAAATTCTTTCTTGTAATTTTTATGTTAGATGCTGTTAAGTTGTTTGTGTGTTAGCTAACATAAAAATATTAGCGAGATGTTGAATGATAATGCCTGCCACATTACTTCTGATGAAAACTGCATTGTTGTCGTTTGTGTCGATGAAAGTGTTAATGGTTTTTAACTCTTTGGTGTTACCCTAACCCTACATTACCAAACTTCCCCTGTTGTCATATGCAGAGACTAAGGATTCTTAAATGTTATTATTGGCAGAATATTTTCTCCCATAAGTTCTTACAGTTATACTGCTGGTCTTCTATACTACATCAAGAATTACAACGATGAAACTAGGTGTGTGTTCCGATAAACACTGCGAGCACTGTAATGTGTGACGTCAATTCAGTATACTGCGAAGCCGTTCCTTTATAGTTAGCTATACTGGTTACTGTTTAAAACGGAAAGCAGTCCAGTATATTGTCAGTTGTCAATTCAAGTCAATTGTCAAATTGCATAATAAAAGTGACAGTGTGACAGCACTGAGAGCACCTTACCTCGAAAACTCCAGTGCTCACAGTACAAAAATGGCAACATTTATGACGTCGTATATTTCCGTACGATACTGCGGCAATATACTGTCTGTCCATAACGGAACGAATTTCTCCCCAGTACGAGCACTCGCAGTGTATACCGGAACATACCCTAGATGACATCAAGGCGGCTTAATGTCATCAACCGCAAACGCGACAGGATGTGCGTTCTCGCAACGGTCTTTACAACCACCAAGACCGATGTCCCTAGACGTAAAGGCCTATGATGATGATGGCCATACTAATGTTCACTAACTAAAATGCAGTTATGTTAGTACTAGGTAATTAGTTAGCGACCGTTTGGTACTTAGTAGATAGTAATGTAAGTGGAAATGCCGTGGTGATATACTTGTAAATTAATAAAGGATAAATAAATATATTTAAAGTTAAAAGCAATACTTGCTGCAGTACATAGAAGCCAAGTAAACTAAAAAAGTTTGCAAAGTTTACAAGGATCATAATTAAATTAAATTTGATAAAGAAACATTGAATGAAAATTAAGTATATAAATAAAATAGTAGTTTTTACTGTCGACTCCAAAAATGTTTATAATCTTAATTGTTTTTTTTAAATAATAATATATAATTTTTTAAAAACTAATAGTGTTGTGTGTTTGTACACTTATTGATAAAAGTGACAAAAAAGTTTTAAAAGACACTGTTTTTAAATGGCCTATTAATTTAACTATTAAAGTATGAGCAGTAATAACAGAGTGACCTTTTGTAGATACTTATTGTACAACCAGTCTTCGTCAATCATTAAGGGAGGCCTATGTCCAACCAGTGGACGTCCTATGGCTGAAATGATGATGACGATTATAATTTTTATCAGCTCATAGCCTATCTATGAGTACCTATAGATAGTAATATCTTACCTACATAGTTTTAATAGTGATGACTTGTGAGTCCCAAAAAATAATCAAATTTTAAAATATCCAATTAGATTATGCAGGATACCTATCTACTCATATAAAAAACAATCAGAAAAATGTACCATATTTTTCATTAAAATTCGTTAATCTCATGTAGGAATACAATAGTTGATGGGTCACTAATAGGAGGGTACATAGATATATACATTATTACCTAGTAGGTATACAATAATTATAACCTGGTTAAAAAAATATACATACTAGGTATGTGTAATTCAATAAATATAAAGTTATTGGTAATATAAAATAAATAATAATAAATATAAAAAAAATATGTAAAAATATGAATGTTTTATAAAGATATCAAATAATAATTAGTTGTTTCAGGAAATACTTATCTATAGGTATCCCGAAAAAATATTGGAGATTGTCAAAATAAATGTGAGAATATAAATATCGGGCGCAGGTTGTAGAGCGCGCGCGCATGTGTGCGTGTGTGGCGGCGCGCCGGCGCGCGGTAGGTATGGCGAGAGGCCGAGCGGGGGCGCGCACGCACACAGCCGCGCGGCGGCCAATCGCCGCGCGTCAGGCACGCACACCACCACGCCGCCGCGCCGCCATAAACCTAGTTTTCTTATGAAAAACGTATTCATTTTGTACAAGTTTAGGGTGTGAGCGCCCCCGCGCACACCACCCGCTCGCATAACCAACACCTTTAATCATTTACACTCATGGAACATGTGGAAAAAAAAGTCACAAAAATTCGCACACTTTACGATGCCCGTCGAACTTTGACAAATTTTCAGCTTTTTTCCGAAACTTTTTTCAGGGGTTGTTTTACATCTTTAGAAAGCTATTGAAATGCGCTGTTATTTGAGTAGAAATAGGTTGGCAAGAGAAAACCCATTAATGAATTATTCAGGTTTGAAGTCTACATTCCTTGCACTCAATCTAAATCAAATTGCGCATCAAAAATTTGTGTTTTTATAAATTATTATGTTAGAAGAGATCCCACAGGACCTGTTTATGTAACAAAAAATATAATAGGTATATTGGTTTTTGCGTAAAAACCTAGTGAGCAGGGGCCCGCCCAGGCGGCGGCGGCGCGGGTGCGGGGCGGCGGCTTCACTGCGCCCTCGCTGAGTGCACATAAGTATTAAAAAAAAACTTTCTGAGCCTAAATCTTTTGCCTTCGAAGTGTAGGCGCAAGTCTCAACATCAGTTTTGGATAGTAAAAGCTTTAAAATATTTGCGCGTCTCTCAAGGAAAATTGTTGAAAATTTTCCGACTGCACTGTTGCTTTGACGTCGAACCTGTTGGTTCGGTGATAATAAGGTTTACAAAAAACTATTAAAATGGAAGATAAAAATTCTATTTTCATGTTGAGTTCATAAAAGAGTAGGAATTATGACCAGGAATGTAGATAATATTAGATTACAAAAATCGGGAGTGATGGCGGTGCTAGCTGCGGACGAATGATTCTGTGTCTGCAGGTATTTAAAAATTATTTATGTTAGATATTCAAACAAAATATACATGAACAGGTAGTGAATATTAGACCGAACAGCTAAATCACATTAATGTGCATATAGGTGAATCATTCTGCACCTATCCTGAGCGCGGCGCTCGCGCACCCCGCACGACTGTTTAACGTGATTTAGGATTTTTTGCACTTTTTTAACTATTTTCTTTATTTTCTTGAACAATTTCGTATAATTTATTTTTGTATTTAAAATTATTGTAGATAATAAACAAACTATAAGTTTAATAAATCAACATATAGGTATTTTCGACTGAAACTATTGGCAATAAGCGACTGTTGCAGCGTACCTATGCGACAAAAGTTCGTACATGATCGATAAAATCTCTTAAAATATTTTTATGGAAATTCCTCGCTGTTCTTTCGTAAATGATAATAATAATAACGTATAAATTAATAAATTAAATATAGGTAATATCTAAGCCATATAGGTATTATACCTACTGCTCAAAATGCAGTTAAAAATACAAAATGACTAAATAGTTACGAATATTTTTTTATATGAACTTCGATATCTCTGTTAGGTAGGTATATCTAGGTACGTACTTATATCCTGAATCGCCCCCGACATTATTTTTCTATGCGAATGTATTAAATTAGCGCATCTATTAGATTAGTGCAAAAGAGCAATGAACAGTAGAAAAAATAATAAAATATTATGTGATGTTTTTGTGAGCGCATGTGTACGGGGCCAAAGAATGTTATCAGTGTCGTTGTTGCCGGTGCCTTAGTGTGGGACTATGGACATAAGATTCCCGGAATTCCGAGAACTAATCCTAGAGGCGCGAACGAACCACACACCGCCTCCATGACGCCTCGGGCCTGCGCCCGCGGAGCCAACAACAAACGCTACATTTCAATTAGCGCCGCTTTTCAAATTACTGAACAATATTGCAGTATTTCTATTTAGATTCTGTATTTATTTAAGACGGCTAGTTTTTTTTTAATACCTTCGTTTAAAAATATATTGTTAGCTTAGGGTTTACATTCGTTCATTTTGACCCCAGGATGTCAGTTAAGACTTTCACAATAAACTTCCACAGAGTCTCAGCGGTTAATCCATAGGCTCCCTGTAACCTTGACCAGATTGATAGGTATCTAGGTAGGTATACTTCATTTTAAACCATAAAGGTTGAAACATTTTTTCCTAATTAGATTCTATTATTTACATAATATTTAAAAAGTTATGGTCATTAGGTACAAGGACTACCTATGTTTTTAATTACCAGTATTTTTATGTTTAAGAAAATAATATGTAGGTATCTTGGTACCAAACTCGTAAATGTAGTGTTTATTGGCTGCTAAAAGTAGTAAAAAAATTATATTTGTGATTAACGAAGAGTGGACTTGGGTGTCTTGTTGTGTATCGGTATATTTCTGTATTCATTAATGGTAGTTTGTTTTTTTTATGTTTTTTTTTATGCATAAAATTAGACAAAGTTCATATTGACAAAAAAAAAATTAAGTATTTTTGTCCTAAATGCATTTCTAAACTGGTGATGAGATTGTGATGAAACTATAGTAAGGTCTTCTGAGAACGCCCGCGTGAGGGTTTTTGGCCAAAAAAAAAGCATTACACGCATATAAAAAATAAAAACCTACCCTAGGTACTTACTAGGTACTTACTACTAGGTACTTATATATACCGATATTTGATGAAGCCACTTGCCTAAGTGTTAGGCATCAAATTTATCTATAAATAATCAGATTCTGTTATGGTAACTGCTAAGAGCAGAGATAATCTTTGGATAGATTTCTTTCAGAATAAAAAAAAAGATCTTAAAATATTCATTTAATTTTGTTATTTTTATTTTTTATTTTTAACAGTTGCTTATCAAATAACCTAAAGATATATTCGAGTAATAAAGAAATAAGGTTCAAAATCGCAGAGCTGACTATCTAAGTTTTTAATAAATTACATGAGTTCTGCTTAGATAATTCCATAAAGGAACATGGCTGTTAAGCGGCATATTCGCACAATAGATTAGCCAACACTTATAGGTTCTATAGAAATGCCATAGACAGAGCTGGATGCAGATTATATACTACAACTGCCTATTTATACGTTGTGGATAAAATTAATTATCATACAGTGGGTACAAGGAAGGGGTGGCCGTGCGTTGACCCCGGAACGAAAGCCCGTCACTGCCTTGGCAATAGTTATTTTTTAATTTATTATCTGCAGGTGTCGAGTAGACTTATATTAGTATTTTATTTTTACAGAATTATATATTGGATAGTTATTAAATAGGCCAGGTGTACATAGTCGTGGTTTTGTGTGTTTCACCGAGAAATAATGCCAGTTGCAAAAGGATTATTTGGTGTCGGCGCGGGCGCAAGCGCGTGTACTGAATTAACACGTTGCACCTTTTAGACACGTGGCTTCAAGGTGTTGGATAATATGTCGGTAATATTAGAACTATGCATTTTTGTGTAGTGATTGAATTATGTAGATATTAGATATCTATTCCTTATTTTTTTAACTTCATTTAATGGGAAGTTAAAACAGGCAGTATTTTAGGAACAACTCACAGGAAATTAATTAATTAAATTAACTTACAGAGACTTAGAACTCTTAGGATAAGATTTAATTAAAGGACTAGGACCAAAGCGTTAAAAAATAAGTAATAGATATGTCTCAATCTGTTACGTAATTTATTTTTCTTTTTTAAAATAACTTTTGGACTTAGAACGATGGAGTACGTAGGTATTTTAAGGTACTTAACTATTAGACTGCTTTGTGACGTTCGTAAACAATAATATAATTAATATAGACAATCGTCAAATTGTTACGTATTTGTGTTCAAATTACGTGTATAACATAATGACTAAACACTTTTGTGAACAACTGTATAGACAGTAGGCGCCACAAAAGGCGTGTAAGTAATAAGGTCATGTTAGAATATTTTTTTTTACTTTAAGTAAATTATAATACTATTGCTACATTTTTACACAAGTTGCTTAAAGTTGTTAAAATTTAATCGCTCACTTACACACAATAACTTATTTATTTCAAGTAGTAAGGTTTAAATTCAAACCAACCAAGTACTTAAAACTTCGTTAATTACACAAGTTTACAATTTACACAAGTTGCCTAAAGTTGTTGTTCAAATTTAAGCGCTCACTTCGGTACACACAATAACTTATTTATACCAACTAGTAAGGTTTAAATTTGAACCGACCAAATACTTAAAACTTCGTTAATTACACAAGTTTACATTTTACACAATTTGCCTAAAGTTGCTATTCAAATTTAAGCGCTCACTTACACACAATAACTTATTTATACCAACTAGTAAGGTTTAAATTTGAACCGACCAAATACTTAAAACTTCATTAATTACACAAGTTTACATTTTACACAAGTTGCCTAAAGTTGTTGTTCAAATTTAAGCGCTCACTTACGCACATTAACTTATTTATACCAACTAGTAAGGCTTAAATTCGAACCGACCAAATACTTACAACTTCGTTAATTACACAAGTTTACATTTTACACAAGTTGCCTAAAGTTGTTGTTCAAAATTTAAGCGCTCACTTACGCACAATAACTTATTTATACCAACTGGTAAGGTTTAAATTCGAACCGACCAAATACTTAAAACTTCGTTAATTACACAAGTTTACATTTTACACAAGTTGCCCAAAGTTGTTGTTCAAATTTAAGCGTTCACTTACGCACAATAACTTATTTATGCCAACTAGTAAGGTTTAAATTCGAACTGACCAAATACTTAAAACTTCGTTAATTACACAAGTTTACATTTTACACAAGTTGCCCAAAGTTGTTGTTCAAATTTAAGCGCTCACTTACGCACAATAACTTATTTATGCCAACTAGTAAGGTTTAAATTCGAACTGACCAAATACTTAAAACTTCGTTAATTACACAAGTTTACATTTTACACAAGTTGCCCAAAGTTGTTGTTCAAATTTAAGCGCTCACTTACGCACAATAACTTATTTATGCCAACTAGTAAGGTTTAAATTCGAACCGACCAAATACTTAAAACTTCGTTAATTACACAAGTTTACATTTTACACAAGTTGCCTAAAGTTGTTGTTCAAATTTAAGCGCTCACTTACACACAATAACTTTTTTATATCGATAAGTAAGGTTTAAATTCAAACGGACCAAATAGAAACTTCATTAATTATAATGTCAGTAATTAAGTTAGACTTTTATCACTGTCCTTGGTTTACCCAAGGGAAGCGAAGGGCGGAAATTGGGTTTAGACACACGTGTTCCACATGCGACGATAACGATACTTTATGCCATTGCTCCCCAAATATTTCACATATATTTTTAAAAAAGTATTCTTATTGCAAAATGATAAAGTTTAAAATAGCTTGAATAGATCTCGGTACATCCGATAACAAAATGCATAGTTTGGTGACAAAGGAAAAATATATTGTTATTGTAAGCGTGTAAGTGGAGGAAAATGATACTGACGTGTAGGTAGGTAGTCGTTGCACGTGGAAGGCACTTCCAAGTAACCGAAGTACGAGAGCTAAATACTTATACCATGAACATACATACCTATATGCTGACGCAGAACAATCCGTGCGAACTATTAAATGTAATACATTGCCAACAATAGTGCACAATCAGTAAGTAGCAACTAATCAAAGTATTTGTTCACTCTGTCTCTGTCAAAATATTTGTTTATGTAAAGGGAAAATATCAACTTCATATTTTTATACTCCGTTGGAAGTTAACAAAAATATTTTAATGATCAGTAGGCAATTAAGAATCGCTCGCATTTATCAAATGAATTATGAAAGGTTTGAGTTATAAGTCTAGCCGTTTATGTCTTTATACGTGGGTAATAAATTTTGCGAAATCAAAAAAATCCATTTTTTTTTATTAAATCTTTTTAAATACCTCTCCAACACTCTTAAAGTTTAATGCATCAAAACCAATTTTCAGGATGACACAGAAGTTTGAAAACTGTGCTGTCCAGGAAGTCCCTCGTTTTGAACGCCGAGTGCGGTGTCCCGTATTCAGTCGTTTACTGCTGACAGCAGTACCTAAACTCTTCTGGCAAACATTTTGTAGTATACCAATCAGGATTAACTCTACTTTGATCCCGTAAAGGTATTGACATCATATCCTGTCATAGTGAAAAAACAAATCAAAATCTTCGCCAATTCTCTTCGATGAATTTTTTTATTTCCGACACCTTTCTATACCATAACAGCCGTCAAAAGGCCACTTAATCTTTCTTCATCGGCCAAAGTTTGCCAATCTCGCTGAAAAATCGGTACACAGTTGCCTTAGAAGGGCTTGCAATTCGAAGTATACAAACGATTCTAATACGGTTTTGGGGCCACATTTGAAATCTTAAAATATCATTGCGCGAAATAATGTTGTCAAGATAGATCCCATTTTTTTATTTGAAGGTGCAACTTTTGTATTTTTCATAATGATCTTAATTTTAACCGACTTCAAAAAGGTCCTCCTTTTTTAAGTCGGATAGAATTAAGATTATTCAATGTCCCGCGGTATGTATTTTGTTTTTACATAAAGTATAATATCTTCCTAAATTTTTTTTTTTGCAAATCTTTGTGAATAGCCTGGTACATATCTATTTATTTCTATTTAATATACCTTAGATATACATTAAATGATACGCATACATTAAATATAACTTCTGCCATTTATTTGTCACATTGCGACACATGTGATAGAATGATGAAAATTTTCTTGAAACAGAAGGATGGTGAGCAATTTTTTAATCATTTTAATCAAAATTGTTACGTGCCTCGACCGATGACATTGCCGAACCAACTACTGTCTAAGGTACCTTAACTTTGTAAATATATACAATTATATACCTAATTATCATTATTTTAATTGTGTGTAGTCATTTTTTTTTCATTGGCTGATCCCAAGACCTCTCCAAAGGGCTTCCGTAAAAAAGTGTTCGTCGCATCCATAAAACAACTTCTTACTACTTAAGCCGTTCATGTGTTTTTAGTTCTTTCTTAATATAAAGTAGGTATGAAAAATATCATAAATAACATTGAGAACAACATTGATTGGATATGCAATGTTTTATCTTTGCAAATCGTAATCCATTCGATAAAAAACAACGATAGTTGTAAACATATTACAATATTTACAACAATCTAAATAGATAATCGCAGTAATCGCTCTCCGCCTACTGTTTTGTACATTATATACTACAATAGTACCTATCAATGATATCCTTTATGGCTTTATCGGGTTAACAACGAGATAAACTATACATACATACCTACTTAAAGAGTTTTTTGTTTCTAACAAGAGCAAATAGATGGATATACATTTATTTTGTAAAATCATAAGAAGAATAACTAATCCATTGAAGAAACAGAATTACCAACAAAGCTTCTGTTGTAAGCAAAAAAAAAATGTGCTCATTATTTTTCTACAACTAACGTGTCAATGTCAACACGCTGCTAGTTTTCCATAAGGCGGTTTGTTTCTTAAACAAACCGCCTTATGGAAAACTAGCAGCGTCCAGCGGTTTCACCCGCGTAAGTCCCGATCCCGTGGGAATATCGGGATAAAAAGTAGCCTATGCGTTAATCCAGGTCTCCAGCTATCTACATACCAAGTTTCATCGCAATCGGTTTAGTGGTTTTTGCGTGAAAGAGTAACAAACATCCATCCATCCAAACTTTCACATTTATAATATTAGTGGGATGATAGTTTGATAAATGACAAATGAATTTATTTTTACAAGTACTTTTACACGTCGATTTCTTCTTTAAAGCTAGATGGTGCCTACATAAATTACCGCCATGCAGGCGTCCGGGATGGTCTTTATACGAAAGAACCATTTTAATTTTGAGCTGACCAGACACACTCACGACACACAATAGACTAGATAAGTCGGTAATCACGGAACTCAACCACATATTAGTTTAGCCGAAGGACATTTGTCGGAAACTTTGCATGTCATGCACCCGTTGACAACCCCATACAAAACGTTTTTTAGTCTTTTATTGAAGTACCACAGGGTACAGTGGCCATGTGGAAAAAAACACAACACGAAGATCATTAAGACCAGCTCTCCAGTAAACGTTCTGTTAGTGAGTTCATATGTACCTATATATGAAAATGGATTATGATAATGACGCGTATAATAACAGCATGCGGTGATCAGTTCATTCTTATCGGAGAGGTTGTAGGTTGACTTAACAGGTTGAAGTAAAAAGACAATAGGCATTGGGTTTCGAATATTCATTTCTGAACTCTCACTTGTTGGCCGGTGTCGATCACCAGGGTACTGAAGTAGTGCCGGGTATCAGGGGAGAGACGTTGTCCAATAGATTGCTTTTTCCATATTATATTGTTTATCGACCTATCAATCATTCATATTTAGGTACAATATGAAGAATTTATTGCGCGTTTAATTCATTAGAGTAATTATTGATTGATCAACTAAATTATTGATTGATTGATGTTTGATTGTATTGAAAAATTGTTTCATGGGAGATATTGATAATAAAATCAATCACATAATCAATCAATTTTCAATTTTATTTGCATATCTCAGTCTGTTTTATAAGCCTAAAGTTTTTAAATAATTTACCCAATATATTCATATTTGACATCTTAACATGTATTATTAAATTGATTATTTTCCACCCTTAGACATCAACAAAATACTTGCAAAGGTCCGGTGCTTCGGCACGAAAGGTTAATTTATAGTCTGTATAAACACAGTGTTAGGTATATAGCCCAGCCAGGATCTGCAATTCAAAGAACCCATCTCCATCAAACATTTCCTTCAAAAACCGTTTAGTTGTTTTATCGAACACTTTGATTAAGTATAGTCCCTAAAACGATGATTGAAAGTTTATATGAACACAAAGTCAAAAAATGGATAGCTTTAGAGATTTACATACACACAACCAATGTTAGTTGAACTCAACCAATATGGGCGAGCCTATTAAACACGGTTCAGCTTATTTATTGGTCAAGCCTATATAAAGCGAATCTCAACAATACCAAAAATGCCAAAACGAATGAGACTAACTCGATATCAGGAATTTAAAGAACATCATGTGTCTGGTTTCGTGCCACAGACACTTCGGATCAGCGTGAGTCTCGATTGAGTTTACGGCGTTCTCGAATAGCAGCCTCTAAGGCTCAAGAAAATAGTGAACAGCGCTAATGGAGAGAATGTCATTCGAGTCTGAGACGTTCTTTGATAGAGATGTTCACTGATAGAGATATTAAATGAGTTTGGACGGCGAAAGCTTGGTCTTACGAGACTCATGAAGCGCGTTGTCCGGTCTACACTACCAAAAGCATCTTATATCATAAGATGCTTTTGGTAGGTTTGACATAAGAGCATGGGTTTGCCACCTTAAGTTAAAGCTGATGATTGACG
The DNA here is from genome assembly GCA_963859945.1 of Euplagia quadripunctaria. Classification (NCBI taxonomy): domain Eukaryota; kingdom Metazoa; phylum Arthropoda; class Insecta; order Lepidoptera; family Erebidae; genus Euplagia; species Euplagia quadripunctaria. The sequence goes on from OY982574.1 coordinate 9,070,208, forward strand.
TAATCACTAAAGAAAACGTATTCGATTCATGTCTATGTAATAATGTACAGCGTTGAGTGATAGAACCGGGGTTTGTCACATTTAGTTTGAAACACTGGACTCTGTCGACCGAAGAGCCCGTAAGCTTATCAATGACGATGTGCTTACAAATAGAGCTCTGCATAATCTTGAGCATCATCGCAAAGTCGCATGCGTATCAATTTTCTATAGGATTCACTTTGGGGAATGTGCGAAGGCTCCCTTCGAACTAATTGAACCTTCACCATTCCTTCATCTGACGACTAGACGCAGAAAGACCCCCAGTACATTTCACCCCTTCATTGTCGAAACACCAATAAGTCGAACGAAAGGTTTTGATAGCTCCTTTATGGTTCGAGTGGCCAAGGTCTGGAATGAACTGCTTGCGTCTATTTTTTCAGACAATTATAATCTTGGAAACTTCAAGAGTAGAGTGAATAGGTTTCTCTTGGATAGGCGTGTACCATCTTCGTCTTCATCATAACTTTCCATTAGGTGAGTTGGAAGTCAAACGCCTATAGATACCATTAAACAATAAAAAAAAGCCCACATACCACTGTAATTGAAAAAAAATGGGGTCTGATGCTATCGATACAATCATTAATCGCTGAATTTGCTAATCTGAATTTGCTGATAACATGAGATTGTAAAGACGTATATGGTACAGCTTCAAATCCATAAAACATATGTATACTCGTATGTAAATACGTGAATAAGGGCAGCGATCAAGCCACGGTGGGGTTTAAAAATAATAACGATAACATTACAATGTTTTAGTCTAGCCGCTATATTAGCTCTTCTCAGTTTGGTGTATTTTGAGCTTTCAGATTGATAAAAGACTAAGACGCAATCCATATTGATGTCATGTACATCTCGAAGGTCTGCAAAGGGTATACTTGAATATTTATAATTTGAAGGAACATTTAGAAAACCCAGACGACCCAGACGAACCACTCTGTTCGCATTCTTTCAACTTTGTGAAACAGATACAGATGCTAAAACACTGTTATACAACAAGCTTCCAGCGTATTATACGTGCAATAAACTACAGGGTATTTTTAATAGCAGAAGACGCGGAATGGATGATGATAGTGAACCAGTCCACGTAACAAATACACGATTACTTTTTAGTTTGAGAAGGAAAGCCAATAACAGAAGTTTGAGAACGAAGTAGCGGGCGCTAGCTATACCTACCTAAATAATAAAGCTAACTATACAGATAAGCTAAAACTTCAGTAACAAACTAGATTTTGAAAACTTGACTACAATTAATCGTATGAGAGTCATGCTTCGGCACGTATGGGCCGGCTCGACCGGCGTGATACCACGGCCTCACAGAAAACCGGCAGTGAAGCAATGTTTTCATTGCTTTTCCCCGAGTAAGTGAGGTTACCGGAGGCCCTAACTCTTCCCTCTCCCCCTCTTCCCCCCTTCCCCTACTCCTACCTTAAGGCCGGCCGTTAAAATTAGTGTAAGTTTGTTACTGATATTTTCATGTGGAAATAGAAATCAAACATTTTCTTTAGTTACGACGTATAAAAACAACGTCGTTCGGTGGTCTACCCGTACGAAGACGCAGACACAGCTAGTATACTTCTATAAAGTCAAGACATATGTTTGAATTTGTTGCATTAATTATATAAGAATATTGAATGTATGATATTTATTTGAGTTAATTAACGTTATTCAATACATCTATTATTATTTTATTGGAAGATGTTATACTTATAAATATCATAGGCACCTAAGGTTATAAGGCACATATAAGGTATCAGTAAGGATCGGTGTGTAGGTACATTTACAAAACAGTTTTGAGTTATACAAAACATGTGAAATTAACAATATCAATATATTTAAACGTGAAGAGTGTTCATGGTACTCCTTTTTAAGAAAAGTACGCGCACAGAGGAATATGTTGTAATACTTCAAGTTTAAATTTAGAAGAAGTACAGAAAGCTAAATTAATCAGTATGTGTTAAACACTTATAAATTATGTGAAAACGGCTTCAAAAGTTACAGGGGTCCAGTAAATATACATAGTGTACAGTATACATATACAGTGACCTGTCGTTGTTCGGAAAGTCTTTATCTACAATGACAGCTCAACTTATACTGGTCAACAATATGAAACAAAACATTTAAAGTGAATGAATTATGGTCGAAATTCGACTACCAGGCAATCCCTAGTATAAATAATAGCTTGTGTTTCCTGGTTACGTTCAACAGTGGTTTAGGTACATTCAATATGTGCGGAAAATGAGATTGGTAACTCATTAAAATAAAACTCTTTACATTTGCGTGGTACCAATTAAAACAATAGATTGTGAGTAGGTCGTAGTAGTCAATTTCCCTAATCGGCCAGCGTGAGCGCGTGCGCCGGCTACCTACTTGGGGCCGCGAGGGTGCCGTTACACATGCAGACACGCCTCCTAACGCACACTACATATCTATTAATTGGATATTAATTCATAATTACGTGTAATCTTACGTATCACTTCCTCTAAACTTAAATCAACTCTCTATGTAGTAGGCGAATACGAAAGCTGGTTCAGTTTCAGCGAGATCCGGCAACAGCCACTGAAACTTTTCTCAGAAAGTTCGGCCTCCTTACACACACGAGTCTGCGTGAACCAATGGTTGTACATATATAAAATACACGTATATATATACAGTTACACGCACACATGGCCACTTGCGCCCCGTAGGTAGGTATATTTCTGCAATTGCGAGGATCGCACAGGGGCCTCAATAGAGTACTTTACATTGCGTGGAATGTTCTAGTTACTAATAAAACGTTCGTTCCCAACTGGTCGTGTATAGATTGTAATCGTAGAAAATATGGATGATGGCAGCGATCGGTGACTGTATGAGATGTAGTGTGAGTAAGATCTATTAGAGCTTGTTGTATGTGTGTGTGAAGCCCACCAACTGCCACCGACGAGGTTATCAATTTATGAATCGTAAAATAAAAAATACGCATAAATGCGTACTGCGATCGTGATTTCTCTTGATCACGATCATCTTTATATTATTTACAACCCGTGACGTCAGCGTTACTGTTTCAGTCTAACCGATATAAAAAGGTCTTTTTTAGTCTCAACTAAAGGACTCGTTATGCTGCTTGTTGGAATTCGGTTAGGTAGCAGTTTGTATCTTTTGACATAATTTTTCGCGTTCTTCTATTCGAAAATGAAATGTAAGAAAAACGTTGATTGACAAGAGGTTAATCTCATTGAGGCATCGGACAAAGTTTTGTATCATTCGTAGCATCTTTATATTATATATGTCATTAAAATGTGTAGTACATGTATATACTTATCAGAATTAATTTAATAACTTGAGAGCTTTATAATCAATATCAAACCAGTTCAAATTGTGTAATGAAGAGACCGACACTTTTACAAACTATGTATTTTTTGCTATAATTTTCTACGGAGGATTGCAAGTTGCGGAAGAATACAATAGCGATTTTCTCTCCCCCGATCATAGGCAAGCAGCGGAACACCGAGGTGGTTTTTAGTCGGTAAGAGTCCGACAGACCCCTTCACCCAGGGTGGAAGACATCCATGAGGACCTTCCACTCCATCACAAAAAAAAGGTGTCTCTACTTAAAGGTAAATACCACAGATTACCAAGTAGTTACTACGTAACAGATACATCACACCCTACAAAAATATCGATACCTACCGTTTTAGTTACCTACTGTTTCCGGACTTTAAAATGTGTGTAGGGTTACCTCTTCAATAAAAATGTTTAAAAAAAATTATAGTTATTATGAAAATAAACTACTTAACGTGTATTTTATTCTTACGTTAAGATTTATATATTTCTTTCCTTTTTCAAAATCTTGATTATTAAACTGTATAGTGGAAAATATTCTAAATCTTACAAAAAGTTTTAATGAATAATTTGAAGAAAACAATATACAGGGTTAAAAGGTTCATTTTTTTAAATTACATACAAACAACCATCTCAAAATTTTACTATGAATTTTACAGTATTTAAAGAATATATCAATACGATCTCGAATTACGTTTTTTGTATTTTAAAAATAAAAGCGTGCGCGCGCGACGCAGCTGTCAACCCACTGCGCAAAACTGCGTATAAGGTCCGCCGGCGGACGAGGGGCCGGTACGTATTTAGCGCGCACAAGCACATCGAGTGACATAGGCCTGGTAATACTGATAATAAAGGAGGAGTAAATAAAGAGGTAAGAAGTTGTTGGTATGATAACAAATGGGGGAAAAACAATTCCTACAAATGTATCTATAGAGAATATGGCAAATTGTAAAGGGTAATGTTATCCGTAGGGACGCGCGATAAAGTCCGTCGTGTTGCAGGAACGCGAGCACGATTAGAGGTTGCATCGCTATGCATGTTGTAGCGGGCGCGCGGGCGAGCGGCGCGACTGCGCCGACCGCCGAAGGAATGCGACAGGTAACCAATTCCAGGAAGGCCGCGGCCCGTTACCGCGCCGAATATCTCCGGCAGTCAAACGCGCCGACAAGTGCGGCGGCCACTTGCGACAACACCATCCGATGCGGCCGCCGCCCCGCGCCCGCGCGCCTCCCACCCCGCGCCCCACACCTGCATTCCACACGACATTGAGTTAGAAACCAGTCGAGCGGATTCAGCGCATTCTATCTGCATTACCTGCACACGCAGCCGGACCTTCTTTACCTAACAGGCCATTCGCTATTTGTGCTTCGGCCACGACTCTGAACCTGACTGGAGATTAGCTACTTGTGTATGACTCACTCATAGACCCACGGGGACGCGATTGATCGTCGGCAATCGGTATCGAAATGAGTTTAACTTTAACAAGCTCGGCCAAACGGAAACGGATGCCTATTATGTTATTGCTTTTTTAATTACTGAAATTGATAATTAACTCTTTTTCGTTTTCGTTTGGGAAAATTGTTCGCTTGCAATGAAGATGTCGATACAAATTAACCATTTCGGTATTCAGCTATTTAAACATTTCGTTTTGAGAAACAAATATTGTGCTCTTTTTATTGACGCTTTTAAATTACACATCAAAGTAAAAGTGGGTGACTTTACAAAGACATTTCTAGAGAACTTATCAATAAGACGAAGGAAAAAAATAAAACAAAAATCGAAATGTAGTGAGCGTGACTGGGTTGAAATACATTGAGTGAGAATTTCGAAGTGAACCCGAACAAATTCATTCACATTATAATCATTCATAACTCACAAGGACACGTCCAAGGGCCGCTCATTCATAAACGACCTACGGTTTCTATTTTGATGAACCAAAAAAAAAGCTGTTTGTGGGCCAAATGTGTTCCTTAATTGTGTGGGGAGTCACGAGATGTTAAGATGGTGTCGTTAGATGTTGCTATTGACAGATGGAGCCGTGAGCTCTGAATGATGCGAGTTCGCCAGATGTGCGCATCAGTTTGTCACTAGATAGGGTTGTCACGGCGGAAAGGGCGGCAGGGTGCCACATGTGGCGCTCAGCACCCCGGAAACGTCTATTTGTTTCCTGATTACATAATGACGTTATCACATTGTAATTATGAGAGAGGATGTTAAAGTGATATGATTTTTTTCATTTGGGGATAATTTATAATGAATGTAGAATTATTTGTTTCTTTAAAAACCTGGAAGCATACATTTAGCAACCGGACAGGCTTTACAGGAATGGACACCATATTTATAATTGTATTTATTTTATGATAGACAATTAGATAGATAGATAATTGCGCAGAAAAGGAAATAATCTGTACGTAGGTACTGTACAATATATTTTTAAGAATTACAAAGAATTACAACAAAATGCAAGTCATAAACAATTTGCGCAAGAGAAAGGCGTTAATAAATAAAGGCTTCTTAATTTCTTTCAAAATACGAAACGACTAAAATACTAGATTTTTCTACTTTATTTCACCTCTATCCATGAAAGCATATTAACTATTAAGTACAGTAAAAACAAAACAAATAATTTCAATGTGAAAGTGTCTCCTGGAGAGCAACCAGGGAAAGTCATGTTCTCATTTATGACCGTTTACGTTAATTTAACAAATAAATATGGTCATTTGTTAATAAACATTTATGTTACTATATTTGGTCACATTTAGAAACCGCATCAATGGAATGTGATAATTACTTCGAGCGATAATATCAATTAATTTGTAACTTTATAAACTTTTCAAGTTTTCAAATAGCTGTGTATGGAAAATATTGTTAATGACATTATATTTACTAACAAATGTGAGAGTACGTTAATTTATAATGTCTTCATCTCATCATCAGACCATTACGGACAAATTGGTGGATTTGTTCTCACAATTACATGTGTTTTAGGTCGGTGTTCGCTACTGACTAACCGCAGCCTGGGAAACGACGCCGGTGTAACTGTGTAACGTCGTTTATGATATTGTGAAGGCGACAGGAATCCGCGGTATAAGAACCAGATAAATGTTTCTACAAAAAAGTCAAAAATCGTTTTTTTTTCATAATACGGGTCACAAAGTGCTCCTTTATGAAATGCCAAAATGACGTAATTGTAAATGCAATATTTCACAGATTCCAAAATAACAAAATAGCTAAGGAACCACAAGGGACTAGGTAAATTCTCGGAGTATTTTTGCTCTCCTGTTAAATTAACAAAATGTAGATACGTTCATCTGGTTGTTATACCGCGAATCGCTATTAAACATTGGATGATCTTTCTAGTAGAAAAAGATATGTTTTCACCATTCTACCCAGTTAGTTAGGTTTTTTTAAATTCCTGTGTCGAAGGAGACTTTACAAACATATAAACAACAGACACAAAGAACACCAAGACTCGGGACAACTATTTGTGGATCACATAAATTTTTGTCCTGTGCGGGAATCGAACCCACAACACTCGGCGCGGTGTAGTGGCGAGGCGATCACGTTAACCATTGCGCCATCCGTGCATAGTTAGGTGAATGACATGACGACGATATACTCATCCTCATGTCTAATCTAGTCGAGAGGAGAATTATTACATAAATAATTAATATTTGCAAGTTTTCAAAATAGTAAGTTACGGGGGTTCTGTTTCTGGGGCTTGATCGCTGGAACTGTTTGAATAAAGTAAATTATTTGTAGACCATAAAAGCATTCCGTAATTAAGCGAGCTCCAACATCAGAAAAGTTGTCTCTAAACACAAACATACTAATACGATTTGATTTTTTAATATGTATATAAGCATTACATTACAATTACCGACATTTTTATGAAGGTAATCAATTTCAAGATTTATTATATCCTTACTTGTTGATTTTCAAGGGAGAATTTTGTTCAACGAATTAAGTTCAACCTAAACCTATAATCCTCCTGAATATAAATAGGTCAATATGTGCGTAACAAATATGTATATTTAAGTGAAGGTGAAACTAGAACTGACTAGAAGTCCAGCTACTGGCTACGCTAGGAACAACTGCCTGCCAATATCAAGGAAGCTGCTCTTTGTGGCAGTTTTTGGGAGAGACATATATAATATCTTGCAGGAGATCCGGTTTGTCCATCCAACAGACGCTAAAGAATAAGAAATTATTCTTTTAGAAGAGAGAAGAATTAACATAACCTAATGAACTGTCATAACTACATATTATAAAACAGAGTCCCCCACCGCGTCTGTCTGTCTGTCTGTTTGCGATAAACTGAATGGATTAACATGCCGTATTCACTAATAGACAGAGTGATTCATGAGGAAGGTTTAGGTGTATAATTTGTTAAGGTTTTGTGTAAATTGATTGAAATATGTTGACGATTGTTGAAGATGTCTTTGCTACCCGTGCGAAGCCGGGGCGGGTTGCTAGTCTACAAATAAAAAGATGTTTTATTAAACGCAATTTTTTGAGATAGGGAAGTTGGAAGCGTTTTGTCCATCCATTTTCAGTTATCGCAATACAACTGTAATCTTCTTACCAACATTTTAAATCCATGCCTTCCTTTCTAATGTTAGTATTCACCACACATGTGTTACTCCAAACTCGTTTATAAGTAAATTCTATTTTGATTGTAGGGAGAGGAACCACCCCTACATTATAAATATTACAATTGACAGACGGGTGCAACGGCATCTCTGCCACGTGGTCGGGGATTGACATACCGGAAATATCATCGCGATATATTTTGAGTAGAGCGCCCCCTGCGACGCATCTCAATCATCCACTAATAAGCAGACGGAAGGAAAGTAATATAGACAAAAGTTTAAAAATAAAATGGCTAGGAATAGATCGAAAGGTGAGCTTGAGCGCGGCGGCCCCACGGTTTAAAAATACGTCCGTGTAGCGCCGGCGTCGGCGTCGGCCCACGCGCCCTACCGCCACGCAAACACTACACACCATGCACGACTACATACATCAATATTATCATTACATTACTAACCGTTGCCCGCGAATCCATGCATGTGGAAAATTATAAAATATGAAAGTCAGTAAGTATACAAATTATCCTTCGTTTCATTCGGAAATGGAAGCTCACGCTCAAGCTCACAAGCAAAATCACATATACTTATGAGCGAAGACTATAGATAGATATATAATTTATAACTTTCATAATTTTACCAACCAAACCATTTTACTACAGGTATTTCTCGGGTACTTCGTTTTTAGGCCAGGGCCTAGTTGATATTTTAGTATACAGCGTTTCCTTCCCGTTTTTTCATATTTGTTTCCATCAAATTCATCAATTTAAGTAGAATCAATCAGTTTAAAACATTATTCGTTTCTATAAAAATATTCTTAATTTAAATATTATAAAAAAAACAAGTATTGAATGAATTTCAGTATTTTTATTTTCCTGTATTTATTTGGTAGGTAGGTACTATGATTATTTTATTTTATACATCGTTTTCTTTGCATCTTATTATACATTTCTCTTCAGTTATCCCACAGCATTGTCTCGATAATATAAGGTCGGGGCAAAAGTTACTTCGTATTTTAATTTCAATAAGTTTACTTACATTTAATTATAATATATATGTGCCATTTTTTTTTTTTACGTGTGGAAACCCCTAACCTAACTTATATGTCAAATATTTCCTTGAGCAATCCTTGGGAAGTAGCACGGCTTAGATGGGGATAGGATAGGATCAGGGATGTTAAGAAGCTCCGTAACCGAAGCTATCGGATATCTGAAATAAAAATCGATCCGAAACCTTAACCGAATCTGATGTGTGTATGATGCTGTCTTGGTTTATTGTAATTTTATTTGCGTTATAGGTAGATTGCCCATAAAAATGAGTAGCAATAATAATCACTAATAAGGCTAATTGTTTTTTCCTGTAATTGTAGTACTAACTGATAACCTAGAAATAATGTCAAATCCTTACCTATATGTATTTTTCTATTACAATTGCTTAAGAATCTTATTTCCGGAACTGAAACTATCCGAAACTATCGGATAATCTTAAATAAAATCATATCTGTAATAATAATAATACCGTATCCGAAACAGGTATAATATTTATCGTATATCCGTATCCATATCCAGATCCCGATCCGAAATTTCATGTCCATAACAACCCTGATAATATATATGCAAATAAAAAAACTTAAATAGTTGTAGTAACACTGAATATGCAAATAACTGAGAAAGTGTCGCTTTCTCTTTATTTAGTAATTAAGTTACTACTAAATTGTTTACAAACTTATCTATAGATAGTGATCAGAACTTAAACAGTCTTTAACCCCAAACCATTATCGCTGCTAGAAATTTTATATTATTTAATAAAACCACTAGTGGAATTAGTAAAGCTACCTACTGGTTACGATGAAATAAATAATGTTTAAATGGATATTATTTTAGGATGCGGCCTATGTGAGAAATTTAAGGATAACACTGTCTTGTATAAACCGAAGATGAAAGCCAATCGTAAAATTGGCAAGCTATAAATTTACTCTTTTACAAAGCTGTTATCCATTTTAATAAAAATAGAATTATACAAAAAGCACAGAAGTCAGCTGCGTGGCGCAGTCTTTGGCATGTTTGAGGCTTCGATATTTTCGACCCAACTACGCTGAGTTTAAGGCTGTGTCACATTTTTAGTTTTTTTATTTATCTAAATAGATCCACAATTATTTAAGTAAATATGATTACACTTTTAGCACTGCACTTCAGTATTTGCCGATACCATTTGAACCTAGAATACTGAAAGCAGTGGCAGTTAAGATGGTGGTCACTAAAAGGCTGTCTTCGAACTGATTGTTCCCTCACCATTCCTTTATCGGACGACTAGACGCAGACAGAGGTTCATTGTCGAAGCACCAAAAAAGTCAAACGAAACGTTTTGTCAGCTCCTTTTTGGTTCGAGTCGCTAAGGTCTGAAATGAACTGCCTGCGCCAATTTTTCCAGACAATAAAAACCCTGGACCCTTTAAGAGTAGAGTGAATAGGGTTATCTTGGATAGGCGTGTAGCATCTTCGTCTTCATCATCACTTTCCATCAGGTGAGTTGGAGGACAAACGCCTATTCCAGTACACAATAAAAAAACCAAAAATAGACAGGTATGTTATTCAGGTATATGTTAGTGTGCAAGCTATTTTGCACTTTATTACTTGGGAGCGAGAGTCGCAGCTTATTTAAATGTATTGATAAAGCGCGCCTTCTGTAAATGATTAACATTTTAAAATTTATTTAACTTTATTAAGTTTAATTTATGTATTTATTAAGTTTTCATGTAGAAAAACTATTGCCTTATTTAATTTAAAAGTTTATACATACTAATAATTGAGTCAGATGTTATATATATAGGATATTCGCAATGCAATACGTGAACGTGAACCTGTGAGAGAAGAAAACGGCATTAAAAACCTAAAATGTTGCGTTTACAGTAGAATAAGAGTGTAAGGGAGTCGCAACCAACACAACATAACATTTTTTGGGGAGACGAGATGAAAATCTAAACGTTATTTTTAGAATCGCAAGTTCCGTAAATATTTCATATTAAATCATTGCACTCATGATGTCATTGCCGCCTAGGAAGTCGTTGACGCGGCTAAAACCATTCAAGTGCTGATATTTATGATAATAATTAACTGTGAAACTAGTCGATTCCATTCAGCGATGCTTGCATTTACTAAATATTCATGCAAATTAAATATACAACCAATCCAGGTTATATCTAATCTAGGTCTTTGCCATCTTCGAAAATACCAGATAATATTTTATGTGCTTACAATATACTGAAGACTTCTTATTTTTTCACTTTAATAAAACCGGCCAGCGCTTTTGATTTTATAGCAAGCACAGTCTGAGTTTGTCAAAGCGTGATTCTATGAGGTCACGAGTTGATTGCGAGGAGTTTTCCCAGCTATCTGGCAGACTCAAAAGGTACTTTCCCGATACCGCAATTGTTATTATTAATTGGTTAAGTTTGAACATTAAGAAACAGGGTGCTAAGATCACTAAATAAGTTAAAAAAAACCAGACAAGTGCGAGCCTGACTCGCGCACTGAGGGTTTTGTAAGCAAATAAACTTGTATATAGATAGTACGTCCATCTCGGGAATCAATTTTTGAAGATTTTTGCCTGTCTTTTTCGAAAGACAAACAACTTTGTTGTTCTAAAAATACTTTCCTATACATCGATGTACGACAAAGTCAACTTACCAACCGCAAAATATAAGTTTGGAATCATAAAAACAATTTTTTTATGTGAAATAACAACAAATTAATGACTTTCGGATTTTTTTCTTTACTTGTGCCTGTAGACCTTGCTTCTTACAAAATTTCATGATTCTAGGTCAATAGGAAGTACTCTATAGGTTTTGATTTACCTGCGAAGTGTTCAAATTTGTTAAAATCTAAAACTTAGTCGTCGTAACTTTTGATTGCGTTGACTTAGACGCTTTATTTTTTTACAGCTTCAAGGGACCGCTGACATAAGTACTTGATGTTAATTTTCCTCCTCGGGTTCCTGAGGAAAAGGGTCTTGACAGACACACAGACAGACAGTTATAACAACAAATTAACGACTTTCGGATTGTTTTCTATACTTGTGTTGTGCTTTGAGACCTTGCTTCTTACCAAACTCATTTCAAATTTGTTGAAATCTAAGGTTTAAATGAGCCATATCATTCGATTGCGTTGACTTAGAAGCTTTATTTTTTTACAGCTTTAAGGGACCGCAGACATAAGTATTTGGTATTAATTTCAACTTGATGCGTTTTCGGGTTTCTGAGAAAACGGATCTTGAAAGACAGACGGACAACAAAGTGATTCTAAAAGGGTTCCTTTTTTCCTTTACAGAAACGGAAAAATCTCCCAAAAAGTCCTTAACTTTTAGTATAACGACACATTATATACACTACTATGTAAATAATACAAGTTAGTTTCGGGGCTCTTGGGAATCCTTATAAATTTAAAACATTTGCAAAGCAATAGGCTTGCAAATGACATGTAGAGAGTACGAGACATTAATCGATCAAATATATAAATTATATTAGTCGGTTAAGTCTAGAAATATATTAAATATGCATATAAAAATAAGTCTATAAAATTCTGATGTTAACGGAAACAAACCCAGTTTTGTCTAGATTTTCCAGGGCTATGCTGTTCGTTACCGGCTGATGCAGATACTCACTGGACATGGCTGTTTCGGTAAGTACCTGTGTCGTATAGGCCGGGAGCCAACGTCTGCGTGCCACCACTGCGGAGGCAGTCGCGAGGACACTGCACTCCACACCTTAGGGGAGTGCTCAGCGTGGATGCAACAGCGCCACGACCTCGCAGCGGCTATCGGTGTGGGAAGCCTCTCGCTGGAGACCATGGTTCTGTCCATGGTCCGAAGTGAGAGTGCATGGAATTCCGCAGCCTCATTTTGCGAGGACGTGATGATGGCTAAAGAGGCGGCAGAAAGGGTACGGGAGAGAACGAGTACTCTCCCGTCCCGCAGTAGACGCACCAGGCGCCGGAGAGCGCAGAACGACCTCCGGCCTCCATGAGCGCTGGCCTGGGGTCGACGGATGGGGCTGTCCGTTACCCTGGCAGAAGCAGGCCTGAGACGGCGGCGCGACGTGTTCCGAGCGCGCGTCTCCAAATCGGAGGGGGGCAAGGCCCCCCGTACACCACGGTGTGGCCGCCTGTTGATCAAGAGACGGCCAAGGTCTGCAGGGGTTCCCGGAGGCTTCCTTCTTAGGGTATCCCGGGACCCTTGCAATAGACCCACTTATGACGGAACACCGTGTGGTTTTAGTCGGTTCGATTCCGACATACCACTTCACCGTTAGCTACGGTGAGGTGATGACCCGTGGGGGTTTCCACGGAAAAAAAAGAAGGGGTATGCTGTTCGTACCTTGATCAGCGCTTAAGGGAATTTATTACACTAATAATGCACGCCTGGCCTCTTATCAACCGACTGTTGTCCGACATTTTTCAGGCGGACCAATGGCGCTGTACTAGCGGCATAACTAGTCATAATAAACTCATTTTTAATAAATAGTGAACTGATTTATTAACTACTATAGTTTCCTGAGTTTTACATGTGTCGACAACATTTTTTATTCTTTTTAACGTTTTAATATGTCATCCACCGTCTTAGTATGTTGGTTTAGAGTGATTTAAACCAGGGATGTTATCAACATAAATCAAGCTATTAATTACCAGCATATGTTGAAATGTCATTGTAAGACTTTCCTAACCAAGACAGGTTAACAGATATATACGTGAGACTTGTAGATTTTTGTAGCCGTTTTCGAATAATTTTTCAAATTTATAACACATATTGCTTTTTTAGCTTTCTCCACTTATTCCAAATATAAACTTTAAGTAGGTATTCCAAAGTGTCATTCCTCCGTGCGCGAAATTTGTTACAAAAGGAGGACAAAGAATCACATTCACACATAGATAAACATCTATCTATATATTAATAAGTGAACATTATTTATTTACTCCTGTTTTGTTTCATTTAAAACAGTAGTAATGTATTGCTTACAAAAATGTTGATATTTAATATTAGTTATACGTAAATGTAACACGAACTTTACCGAACGCTAAAGCATTGTAATCATTAAGAAAGGAAGCGTAATGGTGCGTTTAGTAAACGTGGGTACCATATCTGCGTGGTCTCATTTTATTTAAAATTAGGACAACGGCGTGTACGCATCGACTGTACCGAGATAGTTTTATAGGTCGAATTTAGTTTTATATTTATAAATGGATAATAACCCACATCTTGTTAAATTTATTATGTTTTATAAACGTTTTTACATGACTGAGAAATGCTATTTTGATACAGAATAGACGTAAAAATATTCTTCTATAAATTAGATCTGAGGAAAATATTGTTAGACGTCTGTCGATGTATGTCCGATTCAAGGAAGTACCTAATTTAACAATTGTAATAATCGTTACATAATATTCTAGATAAATAAAAATCAATGTTTGTCCTCTATGCGTTCCGAAACCATTGATCAGATTGTAATGAAACTTAGGTAGGGTATTCTGGGGTCGCCCGCGAGGGTTCCTGGCCCAAAAATACTAAATAAAAAAAAGTAAAAAAAATGGAAAGCATGCTAGGTGCAGTTAGTATATCATGAAATAATAATTGTGTTTGACTGCTCGCGCTGGGTACCCTTCAGAGTAGGTTAATGGCTAATAATAAGGCCATTATATATATTATTAATAAGGCTGCATTTTTTTATGATATGGGGGCAAACGGGCAGACGGGTCACCTGATGGTAAATGACCACCGCCGCCCATGGGCACCTGTAACTCAAGAGTCACAAGTGCGTTGCCGCCCTTTAAGGTAGTAGGAGAAGAGGTGGAGGGGGGGAAGAGTGGGAAGAGGGGAGAGGGGTGTTGTTTTCTACTTTCTGCAGATATGTCATAAAAGATCGATGCCTTATTTCCTTCATCATTTTTAGCAGTTAGGAAAACTATGCCAAAAGCAGGAGCCATAATGTGGAGCGACTATAAATTGTCAACTTTACAAACCGAACATTCAAATAAACAGTATCATTATTCCAGTTTTAAAACTAGTTTTAGAAAATTTTACGACGTTATATGAATAATCACAGTGATGATTTGTAAAATGATCAATAATCTGAAAAGTAGGTACCTAACGGCTTACTGGAATGTTTTTGTTTAGTGTTATGATAAAATCAAAATACAATGATATCTTCTAATGGGAGAGCAATGCTTCAGCACGTATGGGCCGGCTGGACCAGAGTGGTACCACGGTCTCACAGAAAATCGGTAGTAAAGCAATGATTCGTTGTGTTTCGCCGAGTGAGTGAGGTTACCGGAGGCCCTAACCCTTCAATCTCCCCTCTTCCCCATTGATTCACGGATCAGTTCTACATTTGAAGCCTTTAAATACGCTTCCGTTACCTTAGCGCAATGTGGGGACGCGTTATCGTGGTGAACGGAACGGAGGACGACATTGCTTCGAGGACGCTTTTCGCGAACTTTTTCTAAGGCTCTGGGCAAGCAAGTGTTGCCGTACCAACAGTTTCTTATTATTAAGAAATGTAAAGCATAAAGCTTTCGAATTTTCAGATGCACATGCAAAAATGTTTTGCATTTAGCTCATTTCAATGCCTAATACAGTACGATTTTGCTAACAAGTATTTTTTTGTTAGTTTCAATCAGTTGTCGTATTGGGTTCTCTAACCGCAGTTACCGGCCGTCTACGTCTAAACTCTCCGAACCAAGAATACACAGAGCTGCGACATAGGGCTTCATCCAAATGCCAATTGAAGTCTCTTGCAACTCTCTTGTTACATTAAGCCACAACGAAAACCGTAAAAAAAAATTGAGCAAAAATGTATTAATTAATTCATTGTAATAGCGACACACAATTTTCTAAAGGACGCCACTATGAAGACACGAATGACAGTCTTACAAATTAAAAAATAACATGTTCCCAGGGAGTTCCATTTTCGAATTCTTTCATTGGAGAGATTCTTACGTGGGAGAGCCATGCTTCGGCACGTATGGGCTGGCTCGACTCCGCTTGATACCACGGCCTCACAGAAAACCGGCCGTGAAACAATGCTTGCATTGCTTTCGTCGCGTGAGTGAGGTTACCGGAGGCCCTAACCCTGCCCTTTCCCCTATTCCCGTCCTTCCCCTCTCCCCCCTCTCTTCCCCTCTAATCCCCCTCTCCCGTCTTTCCCTATTAATTCCACCCTTAAAGGGCGGCAACATACTTGTGACTCTCGAGTTACAGGTGCCCATGGGCGGCGGTAGTCATTTACCATCAGGTGATCCGTCTGCTCGTTTGCCCCCTATACCATAAAAAAATAATGATTTTTTATTTGCTATTGTAAACGAATAGTTCCAGAAACTTATATGTATGTTTATTATCCGTGTTGTAGAAGCTTTGCTTGGTTTAGGTCTAACATAGAAAACAGTTTTTTTTCTACCTTTATCGGAACTTTATTTGTTGTACATAATTTTATGACTTTCGCTCAAACTTCGACCTGCATAATATCCGCAAATGCTCCACGCAGACTTATTACTTCGACAGTTCTTTACTAATAAAGTAGAATTAATCATATAAGAAATTACTTCCTAGTTCGCAAGTTTGCGTCGCTGAGCTTACTCACACCAGTCCACCGTTTACTACGATCGGTGCCATTCGATCGAAACATCGGGTAAACAAAAAAGTATCGTACTTTACAAATATTACAGCGATTAAATCTCGATCAATTTTATACACATCTAATATAATCGCTCGGTAGTCGAATTCAATGGTTTATTTCATTAGCCAGAAGAACTTGAACTGTCATTGTATAGACTTACGTACCATGACAGGTTTACATATTTACTGGACGCGTGTAACTTGGTGTAGCCGTTTTCAGGTATTTTTTCAAGTTGTATGACATTCTTTAAAAATTGTAGCTTTCTGCTATATAAACTGCAAGTATTCCAAATTTCATGTTAATGTGTGTGTGATTTTTTTTTTAATAAGGGATACAAAGAATTCTCTTCACGTATGATATGTAGACTTTATTATGTTATAGGGGGCAAACGAGCAGACGAGTCACCTGATGATAAATGACTACCGCCGCACCTGCAACTCAAGAGTCACAAGTGCGTTGCCATATAGTTTTTGATTTACCTGTGGAATGGCGTAATTTTCAAATTAATTAAAATGAAAAGTTTAAATGACTGTATCTTTTGATTGTGTTTACTTAGAAGCTTGATTTTTTACAGCTTCAAGAGGCTGCAGACATAAATATTTGATGTTCATTTCAACTTCATACCACTACGTGTTCTTTAGTGTAAGGGTCTTGACAGACAGACAGTTGGGCAACCAAGTGATCCTATAAATCGGTTGACAAACAGGAGAAAATGGTTCTTAACTGTATTGTAAACTTAGTGGTATTTAACTTTATTTATGTGTCTGTTGACAGTGTCTAAGCCATATTCGGATACCGAAACCAAACGAAAACAAAGTCCGTGTTGTGGTAAACCCACATAAGAGAGCTAGGGCATGGTGAATACTCAAGTAGCACATTCTAATTTCGGAATGCATTCTAAGAAATTTAAAATTATAATTGAAATTCAAATGACGAGACGCGACAAGGAGGAGTTAATTTTTTTATAGGTGATTCTTTAATTCCGCGACTCCGTCTTGTCTGCAATGCCGAATTACTGGCTGCTTTGTAATAAAATCTATGTAATAAAGGTAGACTGGAAGAAAATACCTACAGTCTTAAGCCAGCCTCGTGCAATGTATCTGCAGGAAGTGTAAATAAATAAATAAAAATACACCGCAGAACACGATTATCCTTAGCACAAAGTTCGATCTTTCTGTTAGATTGCTCTGTTGGTATTGTACCATATTTCTACCCTAGATTTTGGTTACCATATGCTTAAGTGTTTATCAGAAATAATCAGGATACAACTATTCTTTCACCCTTCCTATACTCCCACCCCTATACTCCCACCTTAAAGGCCGGCAACACACTTGTGACTCTCGAGTTACAGGTGCCCATGGGCGGCGGTAGTCATTTACCATCAGGTGACGCGTCTGGTCGTTTGCCGCCTAAACAATAAAAAAAATGTCTAAGTAGGTTTATTTGTGTTGTAGAAGTCATTATAAAAGGTGTGCTTTGTTTGGAGCTAGATTGTTTCTTCTTATATTTCCGCGAATACTATGTTTTAAAAAAGAAAATAAGTTACGTTAAATTAGAGTCATCCCCCTCAGTCTGATGCCATCTAAGTATGACAAAGGAGTTTATTAGAAACTATACGGTTTTACTCACGTTTGTATTTCGGGGGTGCCCGACTAGTTTCGGACCCGACGGGGGCCCTTTTTCAAGGAGTGAAGTGGCCTGCCGCGACGGTGTCAGGCGTCACACTCACGTAACTAGTCGGGCATCCCCGAAATACAAAAGTGAGTAAAACCGTATAGTTTCTAATAAACATGAATACCACTAGAGTTGGCTAGGATTTGTGTATGCTTGGGACTGATCAGCCAAATAAAGTCTAATAATCCCTCGTTTCGATAATTTCGCACGGGTTTGGTGGATGATTTAAGTACCT
This sequence comes from Euplagia quadripunctaria, assembly GCA_963859945.1. Classification (NCBI taxonomy): domain Eukaryota; kingdom Metazoa; phylum Arthropoda; class Insecta; order Lepidoptera; family Erebidae; genus Euplagia; species Euplagia quadripunctaria. The sequence continues at coordinate 9,088,722 of OY982574.1, forward strand.
CGCTACCTGCAAGTAATTTGTAGGTTCGAACCTACATGGGAAAATTATTTTTGTGTTCCTTAGATATTATATAAGTTTAGGTGTACTTTGTGTCTGTCAATGGGAATCCACAAACTATTCAATGTGTTAATGCCCAACTATACATCATTATCTGTATTCGTATTGGGAAAAGACTTATTTATGTAGTAGTGATGAAGAAGGATTTATGGTCATCAGTATAAAAAGATTCCATTTCATCCATTCCATTAAAATTTTGATAAATTTTTAATATTACAAAAGTTTAGCCATATTTTTAATTTTGTCTAGTTTGTGGATTGGATTATTTCTGCACAACACGGTCCAATTATATATTTATAAATATGAAGTCCGTCACTATACAAGATATTTCACTTTGCGTGGGGTCTCTACTTAAAAAAAGGAAATATGATATGTTGGTACTTGGATATTTTTGCGCTAACAATAGCACATTACAAAGTTAAGTAACACTAGCCAGGTTAGTCTAGAATGGGTGACCATTTTTAACACATTGAGCCCCCTCCGTGCCTTGGAGAGCACGTTAAACCGTCGGTCCCGGGTGTCATACAAACATCTGTGGCATTCGTTACGGGTAGTTGGAGCCCTAAATAGTCCGACAACCTGGTCTAACTACAGAACTTCGATATCGCCTACTACTTGGGTTGTGGAGGTCTGATGGCAGTCGCTTCACGTAGAATATCAAAGTTCGGCCGTTTCGTAGTTAGACTGAAAGCCGACCCCAACTTAGTTGGGAAAAGGCGCGGAGGATGATGATGATTATAATATGAATACACCTCTATATTTTTACACAAATTTTAGATGTTTTCTTCATTATTATTATAATTTTGATATAGGTAAGAGTTTTGTTGGTATAGAGATGAAAGAAACCCTGTAAATTCACCCTATAAAGTGGAAAAAGTTTTTAATTCCTATGTCTTGTTTCCCCAAAGGATACCGGCATTTCGTCGCCTACATCCCACGTGATGAAGCAAGATTTTCCCTTTGGTTGAGTACATTTATATCCTACGATCTCCTTCTCGCCAAATCCTTTTAGAAAAATCAATAACAATACGATACGATAATACGATCGTAAGAAGAAAAAGAAGGAAAACTAAAATTTAAGAATTGACAATATTAGAGTGCTTAGTAAAGTAATTTAAAAACAGAGAATTAGTTTAACTATTCTAACAAACAGGAACGCAGGCATTAGCTCATTGTGACAATCTTCTACATGCGTTTGAAGTCAGCTTTATTAACATAAGGTCACCAAGCGTCTTGCTGTTGAATGAATATTGTTATGTAAAATATTGAACTGGATTCATTGATTGTTGGATTACAACCACTTTTACGTATCAATTTGAGGAATTAATTAAACTAATGACAAATAACGAAATCTTACTACGGACGTCCGAAATGATGAATTTTGAGATTCACAAAGGATTCACAACATTCGATATCTAATGACCAACATCAAGATTTATCTTCTAGCTCGGTGGCTGTTAACATATCCCTTATCTACCTTTACATTCACAATTTGTAAACAAGTTTAATGTATCGGCAAATACAGTGCAATGCATTTTACTGCTTAGCAATGAGCATAATGGAGGTGGAACCGCAGCACTTGTGCGTTTGTACTAAACATCTGTCGTGTCTGATGATGAAAGAGAAAGGGACGAATAAAGTTATGCAGTTTCGTGGTTCGTGGTCATTCTCATTAGATATTTCTACATGTGAAATGTACACGATAAGATAATTTCTTCATAGTCTAGCAACCTTACGTAGACTTTAAGGCCTAACATCTGTTGGCGTGCTGTTTCTCTCAATCTATTTAAGAGTTTCAAGATAGATGACACCAAGCCGATCCACCGCAGAAATGATCGTCTTTCACGTCATGTGAAGTTTACAACTGAACACAGGCCTGGCTCAAATTTTTACTTTAATTATTTCCTGGTCATTTGTGATTGTTAATTCTGTCCCTTAAAATAAGAAATATTATAAACAGACGTATGTGGATCTCGTGCTGACTAGGAAGAATGATCTACCAATTAACTAAAAGGAACAAATTAGTGAAATAGTGTGATTCACTGAGGGTTAGTCTTTTAGGGTATGATTTTTTAGGAAAAAATATTTGTTAATGATCTTCTACGTTTTATAAGTAATTACTATACAGTGGTTCTTCTTCTTTCGGTTTCATAAAGAGGTCGCTTAGACGTTTGCTAGTGTTGACAAGTATTCAGGCATAGTGTGGTGCGGTTTAGATCTCTTTCGTTTTTTAGATATAAGAACCGAATTAAATGAAATTAGCTATGCCGTAACGTTGAACCAGTCACCATTGATGGCTCCCTGCTATTTTAACTAGAAATACACGGTCTATAATTTGTTTGATCTATTCGTACGTGCAGAGTTCACTCGTAGACTAGGTACTTACTAATATTATCTATGCCCTGTTGAAGCATGTCTTTTCTGTATAAATATATAGTTTTAATTGTAAGTTGTTAATATTCTCGTTACGATATGATGCACCGACGAGCATTAAATCAAATTTATAACCATTTCCTTTGTTTTAGTAAAGTGAGCAATCATACGTTATTAAGTATATTACTTAATTCATTTACTAATGTTTCTAGAGATACAAAAAAAAACTTGTGTTAGCTCATGAATCATACGTTTTTGTTCCTAATGTCCACATACTAATATAATAAAGTTCAAAAGTTGGTAGTAAGTTTGATAACCATAGCTTAGTCATATAGATAGTCTGCTTTTTTGAGAAAATTATTACGTTATGGCTCGTAGAAATAACTAGGTATACAGTTTTTTTGTCAAATAATAATAATAACCAACACTTTTTTTGTTTTGTTCTAAGGAATTCATGTCAACCTTAAAGCTATTCTCTACATAATCGGAATATGATACTGTTGTGAGTAAGTGAATAGTGTTAGGTAACACGCAAGTAGTGAGATGCTTGCTCCATTTCGCGGAAATCGAGGTGTCGACTTCAATCCACCGCCATGCGCGTTTGACATCCAAATGCACACGTCAGAAGCAGGTTCTGCGCCTGCACTTATACACTACAAAAACAAACTACCAACATTGTTTGCCTATTACGAATTACCTAGTAATAAAAATGTATGTAACACGATACAAAGTTATGTATCTACATTGGCATTTACAGTTTTATTGGTGTCAGTTTGTTCCCACCCTGTTAGTTTTATGTTATAAAATTAGTTGTTTGTTTTTTATGGTATAGGTGGCAAACGAGCAGACGGGTCACCTGCTGGTATATGACTGCTGCCGCCCATGGGCACCTGTAACTCAAGAGTCACAAGTGCATTGCCGGCCTTTAAAGTGGGATAGGGGAAGGGGGGAACAGGGTGAGAGGGCGAGGGAAGGGTCAGGGCCGGTAACCTCACTCACTAGGCGAAAAGCAATGCAAGCATTAATTCAGTGCTGGTTTTCTGTGAGGCCGTGGTATCCCTTCGGTCGAGCCGGCCCATACGTGCCGAAGCATGGCTCTCCCACTGGTAATGATGACGTGTGTGTATATAATTTAGCATGTGTGGATGTACAGGACAACCGGGTGGTCTTTGTTTTAACCTCCGGACTTGCATTATTTCATTGCGTGCCTTTAGAAACCAAATAACACGAATGCTTGATGTTTCGACCATGTCATACTGCCGGTGGTTTCCAGTCAACGGTGATGGTGTGAGTGTCTGTGACGTGTCTTAAGTAAACAACTTTTCATCTGTGTCTTAAATATTTTGTGACAAATGTCTTATAAACAACACTATATGCTTCTTGTGACAATTGCCAACCGACCAAACCTGGTGGTTTTGAATCAATGAATTAGGGAAAGTGTGTTTCCGACTGACATTAAATTGAATTTCTGATATCTCAATATGTGTTTTGTCTAAGTTGATTTGCTTCCCATCAATCCCTGTTGCGGTCCACCACCATCACCACGCTTTGATTGACACAGATTGATTAATGCAGATACAGATTATGTCATTGTTAACTCGGTTGTTATGGACCTTAGTAATCTTAACAATAAATAAATAGAGGTAAATATATGATTTAAATACGATATCAATATAGCTATAAATCGAAGGGCTCGTGGCTAAGTGGTAACCAAGAGGTTAGCACATTACAAGGTTAAGTAATACTAGCCAGGTCAGTCTTAGGATGGGTGACCATTCTTAACATATATTATTCAGACCCCTCCGTGCCTCGGTGAGCGTATTAAGCTGTCGGTCCCAAATGCCATACGAACATCTGTGGCATTCGTGGTAATTGGAGCCCTAAAAAAAGTCCGACAACCTGGTCTAACTACAGAACTTCGATATCGCCTAGTACTTGGGTTGTGGAGGTCTGATGGCAGTCGCTTCACGTAGAATATCCAAGTTCAGCCGTATCGTGGTTATACTAAAAGCCGACCCCAACTTATGTGGGAAAAGGCACGGAGGATGATCAATACAATTATAAATCAATGAATGATTCTACGTCGTTGACTTTGTACAATGTGGATATACTGTAAGACGTTAGAGTTGACAAGAATCTGTCAATTCTACATTATAATTGCACAGCCCATTAGGGCGTGGATTTTTTTAAGTGAGGAATATAGTGAGGAGATGATAATGATAAATTAGAGCAATATTAATCTATCTACTTCGTCAAATGTGGAATAAATGTTTCAATTTACTGTGTGGTTTGGTGGGTTTTGGTGGTTTGGATATTGCCATGCTAAATACCTAAGTGTGTTTTAAGGGGCACACAGTGGTCACAAATTACTAATACTGTTGTTCATTCTTCCGCTAAAGTAAAGCTAAAGTAAAGTTAAAGCAAAGTTAAAGCTAAAAACTACGCTAAATTACTGGTCAGGAAAGGGGTTACTGATAGCGTATACCTAGAGTATAACTTAATTTTGAAATGTACTCTAAAACGATTGTATTGTATGGGTTTGGGTTGCGAAATAAATATACTATAATAATAATAAATAAACTTTTTTTATTATTGTTGTTATATCGTAGAATTTGCAAGTCTCCCGCTAGTCCCACGTTGTATTAGAAAAGTTTTCTATAAGTCCAATTCTTATAATTTCTTACTCTTTTGTCATAATGTTTACCATGTACATTCAAAGTAAAAGTAAAAGGAAGTAGTAAGAAGTACACGGATTATGATTTAGTTTGTATGAAATCGTATTATTCGAATCCACAAACTCTCACGAAACATAACCTCAAATAATTTTATACACTATAAATGCTATTAATTCATCAATTTTCTTTCAATCAGTTAAATGTTCCTCAAGACTGTATGACTGTAGTATTCAATCAGAATGCCCATTTCGTAAAGGACACAGTTCCGCAGGGTTTAAAGCTCTCGAGATTGCATACATATTGTTTACTAATTGTTGACCGTGCGATTATGGCCACAGTTTGAGCGGTTCTCGTGGGAGCTAACATTTTCCCATATTTTTATGTGTGAGACAAATAAACTACGAGGATTTTAGCAGCAGATAATATATTGGACTTTGAATTGATATGTTAGGAAAGTATTATTTAAAACTGCCGAACTTTTTAGTCGGTTATAAGTTTTTTTAAAGTACAGCCGTTTACAATGCGTCCAAAATTATGTCGTTTCAAACTGTCATTACATAGTTATTATGCACCCTTGGGGTTTCTTGGAAAATTGTGAACCTTAAGTGTGGTCTAATAAATCATTGATAAACTAAATGTTATGTATTTTTAAACTATATAATAATAAAAATCATTGAATTGTGATTAGAGTTCCAACTGCAAATCTCCTCCATTTTAGAAGTCAGTTAAAATATTAGGGTTTTTGGCTACATATGTGAATATTCTTGAAGAAATGAATGACTATTTTTGTAAAGCTTATAATACATATATTAAAGACTTCTCTTGAGTTGAGGCTTTACAGAATCATTGGAAATGCATTACATAAATGGGTAATTTATTCTTAAGTATTTAACTAGTGAATGAGTTTAGCTTAACAGAATAATTAGATGTGGGTATTTAATTAATCTGAATCTGTGATGAAGGGTTCATTTGAAAAAAAATTGGTGTTATATGTCGTGTTTTAAGGTTGAGAAAACCTTTCTTTCCCCAAACATAGATAGGTGTGGATCAAATTAATCTTTTGCCACTCGATTAATGATTTGGTATTAGCTCTACTAGTATCCGTACCTGCATCAGCTATACTAGTTGTCATTGTTTGGCAAACACCGTAATTGTACATGTAATTCGATATCTCCACAGTAACAGTTTCTGCTCAACCTGAGAATCGAAGTGAAGAAGTCTATAAATCAAACGCGTAGTGGCGCGTCCGTTAACACTCGACTGTGTTCGGTGAGAACAAACTCAAAAGACATTCAACATTATTTAAATGGGCAATTTTGTACTTCTCCAAAAGAATATTTACATTCCAAAAATATACAGTATTCTAATATAACGAATTTATATGGAATACTTAATTATTCTTATTTCCCAAAGATATACCAATTGTATAATATTTGAATATTATTGATATAAATCAGGTATTAACCTATAGTATGTATATATATACTTATATAAAATATATATTTGCTATTCATTAGTATATCGGTGAGAAGTTGCTAAAGTCGAATGTGAACCGGATTTTAGTAGAATCACGGAAAATGTCCTTTTGTTCCGAGTTCGACATAAATCTTTCCCGGTGCCGCGTGAAATTTAAAGTATTCAGTTCTCACGGAAAGAGACTCCCACACAAAAGGTACGATTTTCAAAATGTAAGTCAAGGATGATTAGTGTTACGATGTGTCTAAGAACCGTGGGAGAGTTACTCATCTCACGCGGAGCTGTATATGACTAATATCAGCTCGCTCTGTTAGAAAATTGGTTGTCAATGATAATTGTGACCTTTGAAAACTAAGAAAAATAATGAATAATTGTGGCGAAGCTTGGGAAAGCGACATTACGCCCCGCCCCGCGCGCTCCTACTAATATGAACGCAATTCATTCATCTCGCCTCTACAAGAACGACACTTTAACTGTCTTTGTTTATGTGTGGCTGGCTCTCTGCATTCTGAGGTTTCTTTTTAATTAGATGTATTCTACAATATAAGATACCTAAATATGTTTTACGAACAAGTTTTAGAATCGAATTACGAGTTTCGAATAGAGCACTAAGAGGAAGAAGATTGCAAATGTTGCGCAGTTTCAAGTGACAAAGATAAGAAAATTAAAATGTTTCTCATAATATTGTTATCTAAATTAAGATTTTGTTTCCCAAATCCCAGTAATCTCTTCTATTGGACCACTGTCAAAAGAAGTCGTCAAGAACAATTATGACGGTCAGTAGTGAATGGAAGCGACGAAGGAGAGCGGCGCGGATGTAAAACAGACTTAGTAAGGTTCATTCAATTAGTGGCAGGACACTCGGAGTGGGAGTCAGGGGACGTCATTGAAGGGCCGATGGTGGCGCGGGGCGTGTGCGGCGCGGAGGGGCAGCCGGGAGCAGGAATATTCAAAGCGTGAGAACGTTCCGCGACCCGCATGCCGCGACTTCACATATCTCACGCGCAACCTCCACGATTGGCCGTCACGCGAAAACCAAGTCTAGGTGCCGGATATAAGGTTGCAATTCCTTTTAAGTGGGATTGTGGTTATCGCTCGAACATCGAGGACAATACTTTTCTAGTTTAGGTACAGCGGTGTCGGGCTCGGCTGGCATTGGCCTGGATACTGTTGATGAGTGCGCACGTCCACTCGTCGATCGCTGCCACGAGAAGGACTCTTAATAACACATAGGAATGTCTAACAGACATACCGTAGTTACGGATTAGCAATAACTTATTCGATTAACCTAGTCTGCTCTAATGTGTTTCTGTAGGTATACGTCACAACGACCCTGAATGTTACTACACATTACAGCAAGTCTTTCCAAATGCCTGATCTACCACAAATCACGTGGACAAGGTCTACGTCGATTTGAGACTAAGTATTGTTTATGTGATTGTACACAGTAGGCGTGTCGTAAAATATTATCTTTCGGCACTAAATAATATTACCTACTGAT